>VDFB02367205.1:0-28415 GCA_007258455.2 Sequoia sempervirens
CAAGGCTGCGCATAATAGCCCCAAATCGGCTAAAGAAAATTTCCACCAATTTCATAATGTAAACCCAAACCTTCGATATGGATTAACTCACAGCCTAGGCAAGGAATCGGCATACTAAAAGATGAGATTGCATAAATTTGGGAAACATTGTATAGTGGAGAAATCGCCTCATCCAAAGATACCCATACAGTATAAGGTTTGGAAAGTAAGTGCAAGGCATCGAATGCCATTAGTATTACCATCAACATAAAATCAAACCCAAAATGTAAAGTGGATGGCTTAAACAGAAATAAATAGACGTTGGAAGAACTTTCGCATGAGACGGAAACCAAGGGTTTACAACCATAGACACAGATTAAAAATATTCAGTTTCGAAGACAATACTCAGACAAAAGATTCACACCATTCCAAAATAGTAGGCCACCCTCTAAAATCAAAAGCCTAGCCATAAGAAATGCTTAATTTTTTTTTTGCAGATCCATGGTTTATGTAAATAGGGTATTCAGAGAAGGGCTCGATCCTTTCACCCAATACAAATGACATTCACCTAGATGGTGGAGTCATAGGCCAAGAAATAAAAATACCGGTTGGGAAATATAAGCATCAAATTCCAACATACAATTCGCACCATTAGAACATAACCGATATAGCTATATTCAGTTTGCATGTTTACCACAGAGGGAGAGAAACACAAAAACAACACTATCGCAATCAAACAATCAAGCAGTGATTGGATACATCATACAAGCATCAAAATTAAGCTCAATACAAAACTAACCCGGAGTCCAATGCAAGTTGAGATGGAGTTCAATGCCAATTTCAAGCTTTTGCAGCAACACCATGTCTTCAAAATTTCTCGATCAACTTTAATAAATTTTCCCCAATTCCAAGAATTTTGAAAAGAATCAACCCAATACAATTATTCAACAGATTATTCATGCAAACGAAGTTCTTTGTTCGAAAATAAAAAATCCAATGATATTCGTAATCTCTCCCAAAATGATAATTTATTATTTTTCCAAAAAAAACTATAAGATTTTCGAACACAAAAATTAGACAAAAATCCCACAAAAGTAACAAGTTTCCAAACGACAAGCAGTTTGAAGTCATGCATGTGATCCAAACAATTCTTTTTCTATCTTTTTAATTGTTTTTACAATTTAACCATTATCTCATTCCATTTGATATTTTAGTTGCATATTATAATATTTCCACATTTTTATTTATTAAAACTCAACATTAATAATTAATATCTTTATATTTTATTTTTGAAATACTTTGTAACTTGATGATTTAATTTAATAAATTAATTAACCAAAATCAACATATATATCTATTTATCAACATGATTTATTTAATAATCTATTTAATTCAACAACAATCAAACAACATTATTAAACCAATTTAATTTAACAACTAAATACCAATACAAATCACCAAGCACAAACAAGGTGAAAACGAGAACAACTGACCACAAACACATACAAGACTAATGGGGTGACCAACTGGATACTCATCCTCGTTGAGGATGATGGCAAGGGTAGGGGACCTTTCGTTATCTTTATTTTCAATAATTTTCCATTGGGTTTAAGGCACACTCAGACCTAATAATTTAGGTGGAGTCGATGTCAGGTACTTGCAACCTGCATCAAACAAAATAGTCAAACAACATATATTTATATTCCAACAGTCAGACACATCATGGGAGGAAGACACAATGTAGCAAGGTACTCACGAATGAGTAGTGCAACATTGTTCCTCTCACCAAGACACGTCAAACAAGTGACCACATCAATGTACCACAACTAGTTACATAGTAGACAACATTGAACAATTGCCAGATAAATGCATAGTAACCATGATCAGATAAACACATAACGCTCACAATTAAATTAATCCACATAAACCATTATGTCCATAAATATGTCATAACATATGCATAAACTCAAACTGTAGCAAGAACATCAAAATATCATCAAGTGTCATCTAGTATCATCAAAGCAGTAAATCTAACATCATCAAAGTCTCATAATGTCTATCCTAATAGAACAATCTCCAGTCTAATGGAGAACAACATGAGGGGCACTACAATTATATATCATATTTTAATTTAACATAATATAAATTATTGAATATAGTTTAAAAATATTTTTGTATAATAAAATTATATATTTATATTGACTGTCATATATATTTAATTTTAATATATTATTAAATTATATATAATATAATTAAGATAAAATTATTAATTATTAATATTAATATAAATGTATGTAACTACCTTTTATTCCATTAAGTTACAATATAGACATGCATTATCATATAATTTTTATAATGATTAATTATTTACATAATTTTAATAAAAATTGACATTAATATAACATTTTTAAATACTATTTTAATACTATAATTAACAAAATTAACATTTAATTTCATTCTCATTAACAAAACTTATTTTTATTAAATTTAAAATACTATAAAGGCAAGTACTAGCCACTACGTGGCACTTGTTTTCCTTATTTTTAAGAAACAAAGTTTTTTTCTTTCTACAATACATTTTTTCGTATACATTAATACTCGAGATTAAATTTTAGATTAATAATAAATCTTGACCGTTCATTTCAGATTAATCTTGGGTTAATAAATTGTATGTGGGGAGAAAGTGTGTTTATTTGGACTCGGTTGCTAATTTCCTTCAACCGCAACGACTTAAGTGCAGGTGCAAGTGTGTTGTTTTGTTTATGTGGGAATTGGGAGGGCTTAATTAAATCATTTTTGCATCCTTCCATTAAATCAATAATTATAATATTATATAAATATTTTAAATCAATTATAATATTATGTACTCTATTTTTTTTTTTTCTAATTTGTAATTTATAATGAAATATTTATTATAATCAAATTATAATTTTAATCTCAATTACTATATTTCTAAAAATATTATAATTAAAGTTAGGATTAGAATAATTATAGATAGAAATTACATTATATAATAATGATTCTTTCTTAAATGGGGAGGAGGTGGGCTAGCGTATCCATGAATTAGGCAGTGGTGCGATGAAAATTGGGGTAATCACTTCTTGTTGAAAACCCCACCTAATGGTTTCTTTTTGGTAATTACTAATAGTCCCAGGGAGAAGCATTGGGTAATGTATAATGGGCCCTTCCTTATGAGTGGTATTGGGTTTTTTATAAAAGACTGGTCTCCAAATTTTAACCCCAAGCAAGCTTCAATAGAAGGGATTTCGATTTGGATTAGGCTATACAATTTACCACATGAGTACTGGAAGGAGGATACCCTCAAAATAATTGGAAATAAGATTGGGAAGTTTATTAAAGCAGATGAAGCCATCGATAAGAAGGATTTCACAATGTATGTGAGAATCTGTATCTCGTGGAAACCACATCCCCCCCTTCCACATGCAGTTGAAATATGGACTGGTGAAGGTATCTAATGGCAGGAGATTGAAGTGGAAGAGACAATAGAAATATGTAGCAAGTGTAAAGATTGGGGTCACAATTTGAAGGAGTGTTTGATAGCTCAAAAAGGGAAAGGTTTAGAGGAATTTTTTTTGGAAAACAAATTAGTAGCAATGACTGAGAACCCACATGAGATCTTGGGATGGGTTGGTTTGGCGGACGGTGGAGAGAGTTAGTAGGGGACAGTCATTGAAGATCCAAATCAACCAAGGGACAAAGATGAATCAACATTGCTGGGGGAAGAAGGTTTGGGAGCTCAAGAAGACACGATAAAGAGCTTAGAAGGTGTAATGGCCAATGGTAATCAAGTTATTGAAACGTCTGTTAAGAGGAATAAGGTGTTCTTAGAAGATCAAGGGCTCATTAATCTTGAAGCAGACTTAGTACTGGCTGAGGGGAAGAGCTTGGAGTTCCTTCCTGATAAGACAAATCATCTAGAAGGGTGTGACATTGTAGGCTTTCCAAAAGTTTGCAATCCTCCCAGATTAGGAGCTAATCTAGAATCCAATGACGACAATCACCTTGAAGATAAAGAAAGGGATAACACTGCTGTTCAAATTGAAGAGGATGAACATGTCTTTAAGGATATCCATATGTCACCGGTAAGAGAAGATGTGGATCAGACAGAGGATGAAAGGTTAGTTGAAGAGGATCACGGTGAGCAAGACTTTGAAGAGGATTTTTTGGGGGTTTAGGATGATGAAGCAATTTTGGAAAAAAGGACAATTGCTCAGACTAGGTGAAAATCTAAGAAGGTCAATACAGGGTGTAGGAAAACTTGAGGGAGAAAGTCAAACCAAGAGCTGCTAGAGAGGGTTGGAAATCAGAAAAATTAAAGCAAGTTGAAAACTGGGTGAAACTTGTTCTCCCCCAGGAAGCAATGAAACTCCTTTCCTGGAATGTCAGGGGCTGCAATGCCCTTGACAAAAGATGGTTGATCAAGTGTTGTTTTGATAAGACGAAGTCGGATGTTGTTTGCATTCAAGAAACTAAACTCAAACAGGAAGAGGTGGGGAAGATGTTAGGTGTCAAGAAATATTAGTCAGGTACCTTTATTAGTTCTGATGGTGCCTCCAGAGGGTTGGGGATTTTATGGAACCCAAGATCAGTCAAATTGGAGTATGTTTCCCACTCCAAGCATTGGCAGATAGTTGGAGTCAATATTTTTTAGATGGTGAAAAATTTTGTCCTGATAAATGTGTATGGTCCTATCAAGATAGGGGAGAAAAAGGAAGTTTGGAACTCAATTTCAAAAATACTTGGATCCCTGGACAAAGATGCAGTGCTTCTTGGGGGGGACTTTAATGCTACTTTGGAGCTGGAAAATAAGAAAGGAGGTAGAGGCATTTTGGGTAGTGTCCAGATGGACTTCCAGAATTTTGTTAATGGAAATGGATTGAGAGAAGTAAAGGCACAAAATGGTTTGTTCACTTGGACAAATAGAAGGTAGGGCTTCTCCAATATTGCTGAGAAGCTTGATAGGTTTTTCCTTGCAGGGGAGTGGGATTCTCTTCCGTTGACCTTTGAAGCTTCAATTCAACCCTTTTCGGGATCAGATCACTTTCCTTTGGCATTGATGGTTCAGAAGGATTCGATTCCTCTTCGGTGTCCTTTTAATCTAGAGAAGATGTGGTTTTGAGAGGAAGGTTTTTTTGAGATGGTTGCGGGTTGGTGGAAAAACTATCCAACTTGCAGAGGTAACAAAAGCTTCCAACTGTTCAAGAAACTTCAGTATATTAAAGGCAATCTGAAGGTATGGAATCACACACATTTTAAGGATATTTTTGTTGAAAAAGGAATTTTAGAAGGTCAGCTTGAGGCTCTTAACACCAAGGTGATTATTGAGGGTATGGATCAAGTTGAATTTCTTTCAAAAAAGGACCTTAAGATAAAATATAATGAGATTTTAGAGCAGGAGGAAACCTATTGGCATCAAAAATCCAAAGAAAATTGGCTGAAGGAAGGTGATCACAATACAAAGTTTTTTCATAGATTTTTTAAAAGTGAGAACGTCTATCAATAGGATTACCTCTATCAAATATGGTAATGGACAACAAACAAGTAATGCAAAAGAAATTAATAATGAGGCAATTATGTTCTTTTCTTCCCTTTGGTCCAAGGAGGGTTCAAATGTGGCTAAAGATTTTGAGGAGGTGGTTAGTGTTATTCCAAAGCTTGCCACTGATTTGGACAATGAGATGCTAATGGCCCCAGTCTAACTTAAAGAAGTCAAAGAGGCACTTTTCTCTTTAGATGGTGACAAATCGCCAAGGCCGGATGGGTTTCAGGCCTTCTTTTTTTAGAAATTTTGGGAGGTGGTGAAGTTTGATCTATGGAAAGTGGTCGAAGAGTTGAGGCATAATGGATTTTTCCTTAGAGACTTTAACAATACTTTAGTGGCCCTCATTCCCAAAAAGGAGAATGTTGAATCTTTTGAAGATTTCTGTCCTATATCCCTTTGCAATGTTATCTACAAAATTACCTCAAAGGTGGCAACTGACAAGTTAAAGAAAATTTTGGGGAAGCTGATTTCTGAAGAGTAGAGTGGTTTTACGCCGAATAGGTCAATTGTGGAGGGCATCATTATAGCTCACGAAGCGATCCATTCTATCAGAGTTGGTAAGTAGAGGAGAATGCTTGTAAAGTTGGATATAAGAAAAGCATATGACAAAGTGGACCGATTGTTTCTCTTCAGAGTTTTAGAAAAGTTTGGTTTTAGTGATCATTGGATTTCCTAGATTAAAGGAATGACTTCTAAGTACTGCACATCTATTCTAGTAAATGGTAGCCCTTAAGGATTCTTTTCACCTCCTGGGGTTTGAGGTAGGAAGACCCCATTTCTCTCTTTCTTTTTATTTTAATGGCGGAAGTGTTGGGTAGAATAATTTTGAATAGGAAAAGCCAAGGGCTTTGGAAGGGTGTCAGCGTAGCTAGGGGAGTTGATCCAATCTCCCACCTTCAATTTACTGATGACACTTTCCTAATGGGAGAGGCTGCTTTGCGGGAGGCCCACGTCATGAAGAGAGGTTTGGATAGGTATAGCTCGGTGTCAAGACAATATATTAATTGGAGAAAATCTGAGGTTTAATTTTTCAATACAAATTAGAATGTTCAAAGAGAGATTTTGAGGATTTTCAATATGAGGTTGGGTAGACTACCAGGTAAATTCCTTGGTATCCCTTTGTTTGAAGGAGTGTGCAAATATTCCCATTGGACAGGTCTAGTAGATGGATGCAATAACAAGATGGAGGGCTGGAAAAGTTGATGGTTAACCCTAGCAGGAAGGATTCTCATGCTAAAAATGGTTATATCTGCAATGCCACTTTATTCGATGATGTGTTTAAGGATTCCTTCTAAGGTGATTCATATGATAGAGCAAAATATGAGGCATTTTTTTTGGAATGGCAACCAAAATCAAGAGAAGATTCCTCTTTTGGTGTGGGACTAGGTATGCAAATCAAAAGATTCTGGTGGGGTGGGCTTAAGGAATTGGAAATTTTTGAATGAAGCTATGGGGGCTAAGTTAGCGTGGGAAATGTATAAAAATACAGAGCATAAATTGGTAAAGATCCTTCAAGCAAAATACTTGGATAGGAGTGAGCGAACAAGGATTCTTACTATTTAGGATCCTCCCAAAGGCTCTTCTCTATGGAATTTTATTGTTAGTTGTCAACAGGTGATCACAGACCATATCTCATGGTAGTTGGGAAATGGGTGCAAAGATAAATTTTGGACAGACTCTTGTTATGACAAAGAAATACTATTGAATCTAGAGAATATCAATAGAATCAAGGAGGTTTCAGAACAAAGGTGGGGAACTAAAGTCAGTGATTTTTTCTATTTCTCAAGTGAAGGTTTAGGGGGTGAATGGAAGTGGAAGAATCTAGGTGAATTGGGATTGGAAGCCAAGGATACTCAAACACTTAGAAACATTTTTACCCAAGGCCTTTGAATCTAGTTAGCACCAAAGATGAGGTAATTTGGTGTGGCTCTATTAAAGGGGAGTATTTAGTGAAAATTGGATACAAGATATTGGAGAATGAAGCTAGGCTAGAGGATTGGCCTGGTAGTCTCTGTTTGAATAAGTATTGCTTACCGAAGGTGGGAGCTTTCTCATGGTTGGCTTTTCGAGGAAGGATCTTGATAGGGCATAGGTTGAAAAGGATTGGATTTGCTGGGCCTTTTAGGTGTTTTTTGTGTAACAAGGAGGGAAATTTAGATCACCTCCTACTAAATTGTGATTATTCTCAAGAATGTTGGAAAGTGGTGTTGAAGCGTCTCGGTTGGTATGGACCGTTACCTACAACATTGAGGGAGTTAGCCAAAGGATGGTTTGTTCCTAAACAAAAATCAGCATTTTCAAGTATATGGAAGATTTTCCCTTCTACAAGATTTGGGAACTATGGAAAGAGTGGAATAGAAGGATTTTTCAGGAGAAGAGTGAAGATTCAAAAATATTTTTGGCAAGGTTAGAAAGAGCTATCTCAGAATTAGTGAGTAATGCTTCAACCCAAGTCAATTGTTCCAAAACCCCTTTCAACCAAGAGGATGCCAAGATTCAATCTTGCTGGCCATTGATCAAGTTCAGGCCTGTTAATGGGTCTTTGAGGGCTAAGCCTTCGACAAGAAAAATAAAAGAAATTTCATGGATTCCACCGGATACCGGGTGGATTAAAATTAATTTTGATGGTGCCTCTAAGGGCAACTCGGGGCCCTCAAGTGATGGTATTGTTGTCAGGGATTGGAAAGGGAATATACTGCTGTTAGAAGCTAGAAGTTTAATGGATGAAACCAATAATGAGGCAGAGATGCAAGCCGCTCTTATTGCCATCAGAACAACAGTTGAGTTGAAGGTTCAAAGGCTTCATTTGGAAGGAGACTTGCAAGTCATTATTAATGATATTGTAAAAGGGGAATCAGGAGTATGGTATCTGAATAAGTATATTAGAAGGATCAAATTTTTGAAGAATTCAAGGTATCTCATGTGAAATGAGAGGCCAATGAAGTTGCAAACATAATGTCTAAATTTGGAATATCTTTAAAAAATCAAGGCAAATAATTCCTAATAGAGGACTTTCGAAGTATAGATGGTGCTCTTCTGGACCTATGAAATTACTAGGAATGATTCAAAGGGGATTTGAGTTGGGCGGGTAGTGGAGTGTTTAGCATGGATGTTAAAGCATTATGGGTTGATTGCATCCCTTGATGTTATTGTTGGGCATAGTTGAAGCAATATTTAGTCGTATGAAAGATAGTTTACAACCTTTTTGTTATCTCCGGGTATAGATGATACAGTAGTTAGCTGTAACAGGGTTGTTGTTGTGTGGTAACAGGGGTATAGCTACTTAACCATGGATAATCATGGTTTTTGTATGTAATGGGTAAAGGAGGGTCAGGAATTTTGTGATCTGAGGAGAGATGGACTGGTTATGGCACTTTGGACTCAACAGTTTATACTTTTTTACTATATTAATAAAATATATCATATTACCGATAAAAAAAATAAAATTATTCTTTCTTATAATTACATTATATAATCATTTCATTTCATTTATATTTATTTAATATAAAATCATTTAAAAAATTATTATTTAAATTTATATTATATAATCAATAAATATTATTTAATATAATTTATCTTATATTGTACATATTATTATGTAACATAATAATTAGATAAATTTTATATTTATATAATTATCATTTTCTTCTTGTAATTATATTATACTATCATTTGATTTAATTTTTATTTTGTTTGATATTTATAATATCTTTATAATAATTAAAATTTTAATATATAATTATTTGTATATAAGATAATTGATTTTTTATATAATATAATAAAGATAAAATCAATAATTATTAATATTAATATAAAATGCATGTAACTACCTTTTATTCCATTAAGTTAGTGTTACCTATTTTTCACTCTACGCTCAATAGGTAGAGCTGAATGAAGTTCAACTATTATAGGTACAGGAAATTTTTCAAATTTTGCTGATTAAGTGTTCGTTGATCATCATTGAGATCATTTTACAAATGTGTCATAAGTAAGTTGTGCAAATGTTTAAAACAGAAAATTAAGGAAAGTTGCATAATAATACTTTTATTCATTTTGTGAAAATGCTGAATCTCGCACAAGCCGCGAGAGTAACTGAGTTGTTTCTGACAATCAAGAAATGAATACTAAATCTAAACACAGACCACACTGCTGTAAATAGCATAAGCGTAAAAAAAAAAAAAGCAATTCATCATTGCCTGTAATGATGAATCACTTCGTTGATGCTTTTAGCCGTCATGCCTCCATGCAGTTGCAGCCTTGCTTCATCGCTCCACATACCTGCAAAATCATTAAGGACATGATATTAGAGTTATACTCTAAGCAATAGTGAATTACTTTCTGCCTTACGCCTATGCTACAGACAGAAATGTAATTTGCGTTAAACCGAGCATTCATCAGATGATTGCAAGAAATCAGCAGAAAAACATAATGCAATGGAAGCTTTCAGCTTCTTTTATTTTGCTAACATGTTTGTTTCAGTGTGCAGGAGTAGGTTTTTCATATTCGAGTTCATTTCATCAGATATGTGGAGTAAAACGGGCTCCCACAAGGGTTGAGCCCGGCATATCAGGTTTTCAATTATAGAGCAACTGTACTATGATATCAAATGATAAAACAGTCTAAATCAGCATGATGGAACTGATTGAGCAATTATCTTTTGCTCACAAATCAAAGGGACAGAAAAGTAGCATGGCAGTTCAGTATTGTTTACATTTAACGACTCTCATTTCAGCTCTGTCTTTCATTCACATTCACATTGTGATAAGACATCATTCAACACTTTGTTTTGTTTCTTATACTATCAAGTGCTTGCGAAATTTACAAAAAAGATTCAAGATAATAGTTTAACTTCAGCATTATAAGAAGAATTTCCATGTTTAGCAAAACCAATGAGTGGAAGGAGGCAGTAAGCTTATTCATACATTGAGCTGAGTAAATGAAAGTATTTCATTCATAAGTAGAAGGATTGTTGTTTCAGAAAAAGTATGATACCTTGAACTTTTCAACTAAGTCAAAGATGAAAAATAACAGAAAAGTTCAACACTTATTAATTTGTTGAGCATGATGGTGAAAGCACATTGCACATTTATAAGACGGATTTAGAACAGCAGCCTTTGAGTTATTCTTCAAAATGAGCAGGATGAGTATCATAATGGTTGAGAACGATCAAAATAACATTGTTAATCTAGATTCATGAATAATTACTATTCTTGTAATCTGCCAGTTTGAAGTTTCAAAATAAAAGGAAAAGCTATATGGAGCAGTTTGAAACTATTGGACAGTCTCATGCAATGATTGTAGATGTTAATTGGGAGGTTATTCACCATGGAAAAGGCAGAAATGTTGACAGCAATCTCAAGCATGCAAGGATATTTCTTTAATGGAGTATCATGTAGTATTCATGTTCAAAGGATACAGTTGTTCAATGGATGGCAGTCACTCTAACCAATGACACTCAACAAATGAAGCAACGAAGCAGTTCATATACAGGGAGCTTGCGTCTATGCTATATGCTACAGGAGGAATAGTAATGGTTCAAGTTTTTTCATTGTTTCTTTTGTTAAGATATAATTCCAGCATCATAACAGAGACAGCATTTTAAATGATAAATATTCAGTGTGCCAAGCTGCGCCCAGCCACTGTTTCATGACAAGAGAGGTCTTTTAATCTATTTTCTGTCTCGGTTTTTAATGATTTTACCAGAAAAATTAAGAGGCATGACAATGGAGAAGATTAGATTACAGTGCACAAGTAGAAAGAACAGCTATCTACAGAACGTTATGAGTGCAGTAAAATGTCAAATGTAAAATGTCAAGCTAAAGCACAAAGGCATACATAGTATAGTCATGAATAGGGTTATCTAAATATTAGAGGTTGGGAGAACAGCAATTTTGGTGACTAAGACAGGCACAAAGTGAAAGGAAAAGTGCTTACGAGTTATGCACAGTATAAAATCTAAATACAAAATCTGTGCATAGGTATTTGAAATGTTTTTATAACTGTCAAATACAAAATTGAGAAAATCAGAATGCAGCTTTTGTTTCCAATGATGATTTAGCTGGAAAAGCAGTGCTTAGTTAGTAAAAGCTTGAACAGTGAGATATTAGTGGACCAATCAACATCAAAGGAAATTTGTCAAAATACAGTCGATTAAAACAGCAGAAATGATAAGTTATGAAATGGCTGAGTAAGCAACTGCTTGCTTAAACTAAGATCATCAAAGCAAGCATATAACAAACAGGTCAAGCACGCACAGTAAGAATGTGTGGGTATGAAGAATGTAAGGGAATTTGTGTATTACATTTTATTTTATTTTTAAATGAAATACCCAGATATAAAACAGAATACCCATAATAGAAAATGTTATGAATGCCTTGTGAGGAAAGACGGCTGTAAAGGTATGATATGCAGTGCAATAAATTAGAAATACCCAGTATGCCAAGCTGTGCCCAGATCATGAATGAGTGGAATAATATGTAGGGTCTTCAATAATGCAAAAAAGAAATGATGGGTTCGAGTGGACTCAGCTATAATGAAACCCTGATACAGAAAAGTAAATCTTCTTCATAGTGAGATCAAAAGCCACCCAAAAAAAAAAAAAATACAGTTAAAGAGCCGCGGCCAGAGCCATCACAGGAGCTCTTATGCTCAGCTTCAAAGATTCTCCATATCGGCCTCATAAGCACATAAGGAAGGGCGCACAGAGAGGAATGAGAAATTCGTTATTTTAAAACTATCACAGCCATGGCTTCAAGGCTGATTATATTTCCAGAAACATGAAATATAATGAAATATTAAATACCCAAAAGGTAAATGTCTTTCAATGGCGGCTAATACAGAGATGAATGCCTGTAACAATGTGGAAAAGAGCTCTTCTTTCGGCTAGTATACAGTAAATATCAATAATGGAGACACTCATAAAACGTGATGCCTATTTTATGAAGGCACTTACCTTTTTCTAATAGGAGAATCTCGATTTCTTTTCTTTCTTTTTTATCTTCAGCCAGAAGAGAAGTCGACAGGCAAATTACAAAGAAAAACGCATCAGAAATAACTCAGAATGGCGGCCAGAAATCTTCAGAAGTTGTTTAAGTACAGTCAAAATACCTTCAGATTGTTACAGGAGAAGTCGCCCCTGTGAGTATTAGCAAGTTCTGGCCAGAAAAAAACAGGTATGATGAAGTTTCGAGTTCATGAATGAGCCAGAAAACCCTACTCAGAATGGCGGCCAATTTTCTTCCAGAAACTTCAGGTCAAAATGTGAATAATGATGGGATTTTAGGGTTCGATGGCCTTTTGTCTATTCACCCTAAAAATGCTTTTGAATATTTGTCAATGTTTTATTGAAATCATCATGTTTTAATAATTGCCAATAATGTGGTCGAATTTAATAATTGATGCATGGTGGTCAGAAAACTTCAAAGGGTTAAGTTTCCATTTTAATCTTATGTATTTTTCTTTTATTTGCATATTCAATGAAGGGCTAATTTATTAAATGATTCACTATAAATCATTTAATAAATTAGTCATTTTAAACATGCAAATAAAAGATATTATAAATCCATGTATAGAACAGGCAAAGTTAACTGAAGGTGAGAGATATTTTTATCATGCACATGATAAAGGAATTGGAGTTTCAATTCCCATGGGCGAAATCGGTAAAAACGAGGCAGTTTTGCATGTTTTAAGCCACTTTTCAGGGAGTTGCAGTTCAGTTGGAATAGTGCATGTATCAGTTATGACTTGGCAGTGAGTTTGAGCTTAATTGGACTCATTTTTACATGAGTTTTAGCCACTTTTTCAGGGATTTTCACTTGTGCTCGGATTTCACATTGTAATTGTCATCTTTTCACTTTCTGATGACTTTCAGTTACTATTCATGCACTTTGGAGTGCCTTCATTTTGTATATATTGAAAAAGTTTATCTTTTTCATTCTAGTTCTTGTTTTCTGCCTTTGCCTTCAGCAAAGAAGATCATCTTGTAACTCAGTTTTCAGATTAATATAGCAGTGTTTTTATTACAGGTTCAAAGTGTGTTATTGCAGAGAATTCCTTCAAATTTCAGTATTTTAGAATTTGCCTTCAAGTTTCAAGCATCTTTGTCATGTGGGATTGATCGAAGTAATTATTGTGTTGCAGTTTATGAAACCTTTAAATATTTCTGTCTCCTTAGTGAATTCTGTATGCATCCAAGTTTAAATCCACTGGTTAAACATTGTGCTAATCAGTAATTGAACAATCTAGTTGTGGAAATCCTATTTTCCTTCTGTGATTGTTTCTTTAATAGCCTTTGTTTAAAATATTAAGGTGTTTAAACTTCCAGATCTGGTTGTGCGAATAAAAATAGTAACTGTTTTGGAGTTAAGTCTGCAAGTTGGATTCTTTGGTGTATCACCATAAATTAGCGGTTGTATAGTTTAGAATTCAGACTTAGTCTTTCTACCTCTTTCCCAAATGTCAATTAAGTTTTATCGGGAACCAAATTTCTCTCTCGAGATTGACGTAGCTTTAGGCAACCCACGTGCCCAGAATCATTCCATGTTTCAACAGATTGTCACCAATTATTCACCGGTGCAATCTGATTTGACAACAGCTAGAATATAGGCATTCATTATCTTATAATTTACATTATAATGATTAATATATTATTTACATAATTTTAATAAAAATAACATTTATGTAACATTTTTAAATATTATGTTAATACTATAATTAACAAACTAAACATTTAATTTTGTTCAATTAACAAAACTTACGTTTATTTTTATTAAATCTAAGATACTATAATTAAAATACTATAAAGGCAAGTACTAGCCACTACACGACACTTGTTGAAATGTTACATCTATTCATTAATTTTTTTTATAAAATTGGTGAAATAATTTTGTTTGTTGTAGAGTTATAAAGGGGAACACACACACACACACACACTTTGTCTTAAATTTTTATTTTGATATTTAATTTGATATATTTTAAATATAGATTAATATGAAATTGAAATCATTCTTCCATCAATTCACTATCTTAATTTTTAATGGTTTAAACCAAATCTTATTGAATTCATTATTACATTTTGGACTAGATTGTAAGTGAGATCTTGTTCCTTCTATTGAATGAAATCCACAACTAGTCTTCCTAATTAAAATGACTTTTTCCACTTATTCTAAGTTGACCCTTTCACCTAAATTGACTATTGTCCATCATCTTGGATGCCTGATAATTTTAAGCACCTAAAATTTTGTATTTAAAAGCAAGCATTAGAATAAAATTTAATCGTTGAATTATTTAATTAAATAAGGATCAACCAATCAAAAGAAAGCAAGGTGGAGCATTTTGGATAACACTATACTATAAATATTACACTTAAGCACACTACATCACTCACTATCTTTTGTCTTCAATCTTGCAAAACTAACAATGAGATTTGACTTAAGTAAAATAATCTTTTTAGCACCATGCTATGTTTAGAAACAATTTTCATCAAAGATGATTGATCATCAAAGCAAAATCTAACAAAGAAAAAATTGTAAGTGCACAATTGTCCAAAAACTCTATCAATGGTAGAATCTAGTCCATAATAGTTTTCAAATCACATACTAAGATTGGAGCAATCTAACAAGTGAAAGTAAAGTCCTAGATTCTCAAATTCAATAATTGAGCATACTAAGCAACTTAATCTTCAACATCAACTACTCTAATTCAACAAAAATACTAATTAATCTTCTAACCTCTTTTTTATTTATCATTTCTAGTGAAGCAATCTAACAAGTGAAAGTAAAGTCCTAGATTCTCAAATTCAATCTTTTTCGTTTATCATTTCTAGTGAAGCAATCTAACAAGTGAAAGTAAAGTCCTAGATTCTCAAATTCAATAATTGAGCATAGTAAGCAACTTAATCTTCAACATCAACTACTCTAATTCAACAAAAATACTAATTAATCTTCTAACCTCTTTTTCATTTATCATTTCTAGTGCAATTTTAATTTAGGGAATGGTTATTAGTTATTGTTTATCATTGTTTAAAGTACTAAATTAGTCTTAGGTGTGTTTTTTCCTTTACATTTTAATGAATATTAACATTATAAATCTTCTATCACATTGTACCATAAGGTTTGAACATCTTTTTTTTGAATTGAAAATTTCTAGTTATGTACATTTCCTTTTCAAATGTGAATCTTACGTACTTTCATTATCTTTAAGCTTAAATCAAACATGTGTATGAGTGTATGTCAAAAACATTCCTAGGCTCATTTTCCCACCTACAGTAGCTATTAGGACTAGGTGTTGTATACTTGTAAGTCATAGTGCTACTATTGTCACAATTATTTAATATTTTTATAATATTGTGTGTAAGGCCTAATTGTTTAAATAAATCACTTGATTACAAGCGATCAATCGTATCAATTGTATCTAGCGGTTATGGGCATTTACCTATTACAGAGATGGTGTGATTTAATATTTTTTTCTTTATGCTTTTTCTCGTTATCGTGGAATGGCAGGATATTTATTAAGTTAAGTTAAAGAAAACTTACGCTTAGTGAAGGTGAGTTTTAGAAATAGAACAATTTATTATATATATATATATATAATATTATATTATAATCATTATATATATATATATTCTATTTTTTTTACTAATTTAAATATAAAAATTTATCAAAAATTATAAGAAGATTTATGTTGTGTCAAAAAATACAAAAAAATTTGTGTCAAAAACTAGAAGAAAGTTGATGCCTCCCACCCAATTCAAGTACATCTCTTGCATTGGCATCATCAACTTTGATAATTCTAATTATTTTTGGAACGTAACTTGTAACCTTCTAATTCTTGATTCATGATTTCATGTTGATGATGTTTTCCAATATAAGGTGGTTATGTGTGTCTATTTAACTTGATAATGTTTAATCAGTCTTCTTTATGAATATGAAATTGACTATGGATAAAGAGATTTAACCCTTCATAATAGGATTTTGTTTTGGTTATGGTGCATGAGGTAAAGATGTCTATTATTAGTATCATCATCTAATCAAATGTGGATTATGTCTATGTGTGCACTTTCCTTAAGAGTAAGTTTATCAATCATCACGATTTTGACCTAATTAATTTTTTAGATGACTTTAGATAATTTGGTTATTGATGATGAAATTATTTATATGGTGCTTAAATGCTAGGATTTATTCTCTCTCAGTTGACGTGCATTAAATTGAGTAAATACCCTAATCTCCATAATAGTGCCTTAACAAGAAAAAAATTAATGTTAAATTAACTTGAGTATGATTTAAATGGGTGATAAATATTTTGGGGTTGATATGACTATCAAATGAAACATTGGTATTATTTCATTAGAATGCTAAAATTATGATTTAAATGTCAATAGTATTTAATAAGAAATTAAAAAGAATTAATATTAGATAATGCATGAGTGTATGTGATGAGATTTAATTATGTTGAGTCATGGTTCTAATATTATTAAAATGACAAATACTAATTCAAGTGTGCATAATGGATCTTGATTATTGTGGGTAAATAGTAATTTTAATTTTGTTGCTTTGGCTATCTATTCTTGATGTTTTGATATGCTCAAATTGAGTGTGCAAGAATATATACAAATTGGCCAGAGAGATAATTAGAGATCAATCAAAAACCCTAATTACCTTTCTCACATCATCTTGTCAAGTAATGGGAAATTGATCATGATTTTCCATTTATAGGTCAATCTTCTTTGTTAATGAGTTGATTAGGCCCCATGTGATAAACCGTATTAAAACTCAAGGGTTTATACACCATTTTGGTGATTTTTATTGTGTATTTATCATGTTTTGATATTTTTAAATTGTAAAATGGTATTTTTGAGTGAAAATTTGGTTTTGCACTTAGGGTCATTTTTAGAAGAGTGTAAAAATGTGGATTTATGTATTTTTATGTGAGAATAGCCCACTTGGGCAAGTACCTATGGGTAAGTTAATTTTTTGTAGTTGTATCTGGATTTTTGGATGAGTTTATTACTCATCTAACCATCATGGAAAGTGTTAGGAAATAATGCATCAATAGCCAATTCATTTAATCTATTTCCTACATAACCCCATGAGAGAAAAGCATACATGCAAGCTTACAAAATAACCATAATGCATAGATCAAATAGACAAGACACAATATAACATAAGATATACCTTGGGAAAACCCTCAAGAGGGAAAAAATCAACCTCCAAAAGCATCCATATGCCATTTATTATTCACCAATAAAAAAAATGCATGCACTTACAGAGCTACAATGAATATTTCTAAAACATCAATCCTCTCCAATACATCCTCCATGTGTCCAATCATGATCCAGACATCGCATGCCATGCTTTACATATGCAATAATTAGAAACACTCAATAATGGCAACCCACTCACCCAACCAACCTTAACCACTAATCATGTGTTTGCTTTTATAGACTCAAGCTCACAAAAATACAACCAAGTGATAAGATAAAACCATGTGCCACAAAACCATATGAACAAAAAACCATTGACCCCCTCATTTAATATTGGGTACTAATTTTTCACATTATTAAATAATTCCCCAAATAGTAAATCATTGTCTTATGTCTCCCACACATAAAATAATAATCTAATGCTACAATAAAACTTTACAATTGGCCCCAAATAATTACCTAGTGTGGCTAAATACACATCCTAGACCACAAATAAATAATTATTTAATTACAACATTATAATATAACATTTTATACAATGGTGTAAAACACCAAATCCTAACATTCCCCCACTTATTGTATATATTGCATAATGGTCAATCAATTAAATACATCATCATATTCATACATGAAACCACATGAATCTCCAACATCTCCATCAAGATACCTAAAATAAAACCAAAGTGATCACCATCTCAAGCAAGAACTCCTCTCATCCTCCAACATGCCACCTATGGAAGAAAATGAATAAGCTAAGGTGAAGATGCACCAATACAAGAACATAAGAATCAAATCCAAGTGATAAAAAAGGATTCAAGTTGTTATCAAAGTTAAAAAACCCACATGATAAAAAATAAAATCCATAACACATGCTAATGCATCCAATCATCCATACCTCCTAGGTATCAACAATATTAGTAAACTCATGCCAATATATGCAACCCATAACCACAATAACAAGCTCCCTATATCAAACCTACTAATGAAGAACATACATATCTAGGAACTCCCACTGCATGGGTATTGTCAAATCTAAAAATGATCAAGACATATCACATCTACCAATCAACACTCATATCGAGGTGTAATTTAAAAAACATGAAGTGCCAAGGAAAATCAAAATGATCGACACATGCAACACAAATAGCTACATAATCTCTTGCATGCCACAATAATCCTCCCAAATTATAATAACATGAACCTCCAGGAAGGAACCATAGAATAAAGAGAGAAAACTTGTAAATCATAAAATGTCCTACGAAAACCTTAGCATGCTATGTTGTGTCAAGTATTATCTCCTTACAACCCCAAATGAAAATCCTCAACACTCATCCACTCAATCTCACAGATTAAATACAATAAATGCCAACATGGATGCAAGCCTCTCTAACCAATAAAGTTAAACTCAAAGTATATCCATTCCCAAATTAGGAAATCGGCCCAATAAACATCTCTTCAACTCCTCATCAATAGATGATAACATAAATAAAATAATATGCACAAGGAGATAACGATGCTAAACATCCCTCAAAATGAATCCTCCAAAAACAACTATCCGTAGCTCAAGATCCATATCTATGAAAGAAAAAGCAGGAAAACACATACTAAACAATCCTCAAATGAGTCTCCCAAAATAAATCACCATGGATCAAGATTCATTCCCATGAGAAAAAAAAGCACAAAACATAACACATTTGAAACAAGAATGGTAAAATACATTTTATATGATAAACCACTGAGTAGACCAAGAGTAGGGAATGAGAGTTCTCCAAGATAACCATGTCATCATGATGCACTCCAAGAATAATTCCTCTATAGGTCCATCATGAACTCACATCCATATCCAGGTGAAAGGCTCCTCGATATTCCTGCTTCAACCTCCAAATGCTAACTATCTTAAGAAATTTTAAAGTCTCTAATCACAAGAGAAATCTAGCCTCACACAAGTCTCCAAGTATCCATGAGCACCTAAAATCAATCAATCCATGCTAAGATCCAAATGTAACACAAAACCCTCATGAAGCTCCCAAGAAAATGACCAATATACTCAATACCAAGAGAACCAACAAGACCAATTTCAAAACTCCAACCACATAATCAAGAACCCATCATGACTCGTGATCTAACCATCTCTTCCTAGGAGATCACATGCACCGATGTATACATCCTAGTCTCAAGATAACATGTATCATGTCAAACCTCTAAGCTAGCATCAAGAGTAAACCATGACACAATACCAAACACACTCTAAACCAAGAATCAACATCTCCAATCCCTGGAAGATAACCATATCCTAACAGTGAACCTATAAATGTGAAAGAACTCTTTTATAGCAATAGGATCTAAGGGTTCTTCCAAGGCATCAACAAACACTAAATAATATCTTCCATCACCAACAATGAATATACATCACTGCCAACAAATACCACTAAACCATGATACCGATCTACACAACATCATAACAATCATCTCCTAAATGAAGATCACCCATGGTCCACACACTCAACTACAATCTTAATAGCTCCAAAAAATAAGTAGAACCAAGTTCTTCGGGCTAAGAGGATACAACCTCCATCAAAACATTAGGAATCAATCCTACACCGCCAAATCATCAATGTCAAAATCTCCCACTAAAAAGTTTAACCAATGAAATGTAACCAAGCTATCATGAAATCATGATAAAACCAAATGCTACAAGTCTTGATCATTAATAATCCTAATACTCTAATCATCCATCCTCTCATCTCAAAACAACATACCAGTGTACAAATGACCATAGATAAGGACAACTAACAAAGTTTGCATCAATACTAAATTAATCTCATGGATATAAATAGTTCATATTCAAGTCATCCCATTACAACTAAATGGGTGATCAACCCATACAACTACATAACTCATAGGTCCCAAAAATTGAAACATGAAAACTTATCATCACATTAGTAACCTACAAACTGAGATATCAAAGAAGATAATCCTATAGACAACAAGACTTTAAAACTAAATCAACTAAAGATCTTATTTTCCAAACATGTCCACAAATGAGTAACCATAGTCAAGGAACTAATCAACCCATGTCCTCAAACCAGAAGACAACTTGTGTACCTATCACCATCAAAGTCAAACTTAAAAAAAAACCTATAAAATTACACCAAGAAACACCAAATTGATAATAAATTGTACCATCATAAATATCACATAAAAAACATGTACTCCCTCAAGGTTTTGCCTCTTGAATCATCTAAATGCTCATGCAATCATACCTCAAATCTCAAGCACCTACAAGTAATCAAACAAGTACAATCCTCTCTCTACACCACAAACTAAAAATCTACCTAATCCACTATGCAGTACACTGTACATGCTGTCCAATTCCTATTCAAAATTGAAAATTTGATTCTGTATGCAAAAGTTATGACCAAAATCGTGAAACCAAGAACATCTAACTTTCAAGCTCTAAAAATTGATGAAAATAGAAAAACCATGAAACCAAACCTATGCATTATGTATTTATTAGAGAGATATTTCCATTTACTATTGGAAGTTGAAAATATGACATCCCAGATGAAAGTTATGCCTATTTGAAAATAAGTCCTCCAATTTGGCTTATAGGTGGCAGGGTGGTGGCCCCTAAGCTAAGCCACCAACGATGCCCGAATGGTAGACTAGTTGCAGATTTTAAATGCATTTTAAAAGGTTTTAATTATGGTAGATTTAATTTTCTTAGATCTTGTGGGGCTTTGGGTAGGTTCCCCACCCGACTGGGGATCGAGAGCTGGGGGGCTTAGCCCCGTCCACGAGGAAGTCACCTGGCTATTGGTGGTTGTCAACATTGTCCACCTTGTCAGCCTATCATAGGTGTGGCAAGGCCATGGGGGGTGGTTTGTTGGCCCCCCCACAAGCCTTTTATTTTTTATTTATTTATTTTTAAATTAATTTTCAATTAAAACTTTTTAAACGCAAGTTTTTTTCTATAGACTTTGATAGTATGGTCGTAGGGGCATACAACTAGGGCAAAGAGGGCTTTTTTTTTACATTTTTCACAGTGACCAAAATAGGGAAAATTTTATATGAATCGCCATTTCTTGGCCATCCCGGATCCAATGGTGAGGTTCATTTTGTCTCAAGAGGCCATTTGTGAAACTTCCTTTACAAAACCTCATATGAAAGCACAATCCAAGAAACCCTTTTGACCTAAACTTCTCAAGCCTCAAATTTGTAATTATAACCAAAAAAAATTTCACGTCCCAAAATCCCAAATCTATAAAGTAACACTTGCACATGTGTTACATATCTTGTAATGCTTCAAATATTTCTTGCATTGCCATGGATTCAACCTCAGATCTTTCCTGCATTACCATGGATTCAAATTTGCACTGGAGATCTACTCAAACAAGGGTTATAACAAAAGTTGGGATCTCACATCTCTCATAACCATGAAAGCTTTGATACCACTTGTTAAGAAATAATGCATCAATTCCCAATCATTTAATCCATTTCCTACATAACCCCATGAGAGAAAAACATGCTTACAAGCTTACAAAATAACCATAATACATAGATCAAATAGACAAGCCACAAGAGGGTGATCCCACAATAGTGGGTTACACTTTTTGGCCAAACTTGACATTGAATTGAACTTTTTTAACTAAATCTTCACTTTCGAACACCTATAGCTTCTAAACCATGAGGAATTTGAAGATGATACAAACTAGTGATTTGTGACATTTTGTTTGTAGATTCTAAATATATATATTTTTTTAAAAAATTGGAATCAAATTGCATTTCTTTTTCTATCTTTGATAGCTAGTTTTAAACAGTAAACAACATTTTTAAAGAGTGATGCTTACTGTATAACACAAATTTTTTTCTATGAAGGATAAAATTCTTTTTTTTTAAAATTTAGATTTGTTACTATGATATCTAGCTCCTTCATTTTGTTTCATAGTGTTTTATTGAATTATTTTTTATTAATTAAGCTTTGAAGTCAAACCCATTACAATTTAGACATAGGTTTATTGTATAACACATAATTTTTTTCTATGTATTGAAATTAAAAAAAATTATTGGATCAAGGACATCAATACCAAGAACATAGGTATTTTTCAGATTTTTTTTGTTAATCTACTATTTTTCCACATGTGCATAACAAAGAGCTTGATTTTGGGTGAAAAACCTACATTCACAAGAAATAAAAAAAATATAATAATCAAATGAAATATATTTAAAATTATACTTTTTAGGAAGCTTATAATAAGGATTACATACTTACAAAGCATAAATTTTAAATGAATTCATTTGGTCCTCCAAAAGGTAAATCAAAAGTGGTTTTTTATCAACATTTTGATAGGTGTAGAGGAGACTCCATTATAGGTATGGTTTAAAACTAGTGGGGTTCTATCCAAGGGGGTTTGATCTAACCCTCTTCAATTAAAATCCTTAAAATGGAACTTTTCAAGGCTCGAATCATTATATTTTCTAAAAATATGTGATTTCAGCAAAAATCAAGATGTCCTAGAAAGTGTAACCCATTATTGTGGCAGGACCCAAGATAACACAAGACATACCTTGGGAGAATTCTCAAGAGGGAAAAATCTAGCCTCCAAAAACATCTATACTCTATCTATTATTCGGCAATAAAATAATGCATGCACTTACAAAGTTACAATGAATACTTCTAAAATATCAAGCCTCTCTAATGCATCCTCCATGTGTCCAAGCATAAATCCACACATCCCATGCCATGCTTCACATATGTACTCATTAGAAAGACTCAATAATGATAGCCCACTCACCTAGCCAATCTTAACCACTAATCATGTGTTTTCTTTTATAGACTCAAGCTCACACAAATACAACCAAGTGGTAAGATAATTTAACCATATGCCACAAAACCATGTGAAAATGAAACCATTGACCCCTCATTAATATTGGGTAATATTATTTATTATTAAATAATTCCCTAATTATTAAATCATTATCCCATATCCCCCACACATAAAATAATAACATAATGTTACATTATAAATTTACAAGTAGCCCAAATAATTATCTAGTGTGGCTAAACACACCTCCCAGGTGCACCAGAACTAAATAATTATTTAATTATAACATTATAATATTAAATTTTGTGAAATGGTGTACAACACCAAGTCCTAAAAAGAAGAAATGTAGTTACAATGCATAGAAGGCATTGTTGGAGTTGATATTTGAACCCTAAAACTCCCAAAGATCACCTATAATCAAAACACATATCACAAAAGAGAAAAAGCTATTGGTTTTCTACAAAATCCTTGAGAATTATATTGAACCAATAATGAATGAATGAAAATAATATATAATGAATTACCCTTGATAAAGAATAAAGAAACCCTGAGTGAGGATTAAATTATATCATGGCATGTGGCTTAATCCTATAAATTGAGATAAAAAAACACATGACCTAAGTTATATATGTATACTACCATAAAATGGGACCTAATAATTAATTAATTAGGTAATTATATTTTTACTTTAACACCACCCATAAGTACAACTTAGGAAGAAGCTAAAATAATACGTAAAAAGCCAAAATTGGGTCATGGCAACTAGGCCTAATGATGTTTTCATGTACAAGTGAAAGAATCTCTCACAACCAGAGGAAAAGGAGAAAACCTCATGGGAAAAAAATCCTCTCCAAAAATAGATGGAAAATGTGAAGGAAGGAGGATGTAAGAAGACCCCCAAGGATAACTTCCTTCACACCAAGCATTGATCTCAACTAAATATAATGAGGCAACACCAAAGGTTTAGTGAATTTTTTCATAACCTACTCCTCAATAGGAAAATACTCTAAGGATATATGACCATCATGGATGAGTTGTAGAATGAAATACATGTGTATCTCAATGTACATCATCCTCTGATTCCCAATTGGGTTTTGTGCAATGTTAATGGCACTTTGGTTATCACACCAAAGAAGTGTAGGACTATCATGTGGTAAACCAAAATTTGTCATAATCTATCAAAGCCACAAAATCTCTTGGATAGCAATAATTTCATGCCGATGCTTAGCCTCAACAAATGATAATTTAATAGCAATTTATTTTTGCAAGACCAAGCAAGTGGACTGGAATCAGGAAAAAAGACAAACCCATAAGTGGAATTTTATGAGTCAACATCACCTACCCATTATGATTCAATGAAGCCTACTATCTTTGAAGCTCCTTGTGTGTATTTAATTCCAAAATATGTAGTTCCCCTAATATGCCTCAAAATGCACTTGGCTTCCTTTTAGTGACTCTCATGAGGATCATAGGAAAAATGGGAGATAATCCCAACAATAAAGGTGATATTAGGATGTGTATGTGTGTCAAATATAAGAGACTACCCGCCACTAATTATCTATACAAAGTAGCATCAATGCTAGGTGTGGTCCAAGTGGCAGTCAATGTGACACTTGATTGAAATGGTGTAGGAGCTAGCTTAGAATAAACCATGTTAAAATGATGAAGTAGATCAATGACATACTTATGTTGATGAATGAAGGTACCCAGAAAAGACTAAAGAAACTACATAACAAGAAAGAAGTGAATAAGATTGATATATATCATTTCAAAGTTCTCCATAAATAATAACACATATCTTGAAGCATGGAGGAGGACCTACTACTGAGAATCAAATCATCTACATCCAATACCAATGTTAAAATTTCAACTCCATATCTCTAAATATATAATATGTGATTATAGTGGCAATGTGTGAAACCAAATGCAAGAAGGAAACCATCTATCTTCTCATACTAAGCCCTAGGGGAATGTTTGGGGTAATATAAAGAAAATTGTAGCCTACAAACAAAAGAAGAGTCTTACATGTAAATCCTATAGGTTACTTCTTGTAGATATCCTCATGAAGATCACCATTCGAGAATGGACTCTTCACATCCATCTACCAAATAGGCCAAAATAGAGATGTAGTGAGAGAAATGACAAGGTGAACAAAGTCCATCTTGGTTATAAGGGAAAATTTCTTGGAGTAGTAAATACTCTCAACCTACAATAAAGCTTTAGCTACAAGATATGCCTTGTTTTTCTCAATAGAACCATTTGTTGCATACTTGGTGCGATACAATCACTTACATCGAATCATCTTTCTCCTCAAAGGAAGAGAAACTAAACCAACATGTGTGATTGAAGAATACTCCTCTTGGACTACTAAGCAACCAATACATGAGTTTTAGAATTGGAAAGTGACTCTAGTTGTGTCAACTTAGCCTATTATTGTGTCAAGTGGTCATAAAATACCTCAAATGAAGGAATGATGAATGTATCTTCCAATGCATCCATGATATAATATAGAAAGTATAAGAGAACACTTAAAAGGTTCCTCAAAGCTTAGATATGATAAAAAAATACATGATTTATCATCTTTTTCATTTCCACGACCCTTTAAAAGTAATCTTAGTAACTTGAATTATACCAAAAAGTCATCAATAGAAGGAAATAAAGTAGGTGCCAATATAGTCTACTACGCCTCAATATCTAATGCCTAGAACTTATTATCTATACCAAAAACCTCCTTGTACTTATCCAAATATGCTTGAGTCTTGCAAGAATCTATGTGAAGTAATAGGTTAACACATAAAGTGCTATCAAACCCATGGCTTCATCAATCTTATTTCTATAATTAAATATCTCATATTCTTGGGTAAACTCAAGCACAATATCATCTAATATAGATTGTAATCCCTTGGACATGAGAAATATGGTCATTTGAGATTTCCAGGTATGATTTTTGTGTGGTGTAAGGTTCTCAATAGAAGAGATTTTTTCCATGTGTGTTTGATTTTGAGTTTTTGAAAGTGACTAAATACTATTTTTGAGTGTTTTCTTATTCTAAAAGGTATTGTAGGAAGGAAATTTACCCCTACCACTACAAGAAAAATAAAACCCCTTTACAATTTTGATAATTGAAAATCAAAAAAATGAAAGAGTTCACTTTAGATTTGATCTCTATGTACTTGGTAAAAAAATTATAAAATCAGGTCTAATGACTATAGAGCATTGAACTAGCATTCCAATGCCACAAGAATCACAAAAAAGGAGATATAAAGAAAAAATTATGAGTCAAAAAGTAAAAATAGGTAGATCTAACTTCAACAAGAAATAAAACTCACCAAAAGAAAAATTTGGAAAATTACCAGTACCACTAGAAAGTGCTCGAAACTAGCTTTTTGATGATATCTTGTTTGCAAAAATTTGAGTATGTATGCCCAACTTATTCTGAGAAGAAAAAATAGCTCATTTAGGGAATAAAAATGAAGGTTGGTGGCCTTATGGTGGTAACTAAGTGGATGTGAAATAGTGGTTGGGCAATGGGATGGTAGCTCTACTTGTTTTAACAGTGACCTAGTGATAAATGATGGGGACCTGGCACTGTTGAACACTCAAAAATCTGAGAGTAGGGGGTGAATCAGTATTATTTTGAACCAATTAAACATTTAACCATTCAACTCATAACATATTCAATTGCAGTAATGAAGGAATGCATGAAAACATCCAACAACATCATATAACACATGAACACCAATATTTTTACGTGGAAAACCCAAAATGGGAAAAACCACGGTGAGGATTAGCTCACAATATAACTGGTTATAGTAAATTACAAAAGTTCCCATTGTAGGTGGACTCACCATCCATTGAGAAGTAAAAGAGATAGAAGAGATTGTGGCTCACAACTATATTTTAACTATTACAATTGCATCTAACTCATGCATGAAATACAATTCCAATGAAGCTCAAAATATAGACTCAAAACACTTCATACTGAAATATGCCAACTAGAATATGCACTCCTCTGACACTTGTCAACACCTCCACAACTTTGCAAAGCCAAAATCCAATATGTGGAGAAGTGCAGACTCACCAACACATATCCACTAAACTGGAAATGTCTGATACTGCCAAGCCAAACTTTTGTTACTCATAACTTCAAAATTAGAAACCCAACCAAGATGAAACTTTGGAATTAGGTTCCTCTATCAACCAACAAAATTATGTTAGAGGTGTAGAGAAAAATCTCTATTAACGGACCAATGCGGACCCAAATACCGGATCCCTTATATCACTTGAATTGACACTTAGTCAATTTCTTCAATAATTGTCTTCACTAGATCAAACCTTCTTGTAAAATTAACTTTCACAATCATCCTTAGACATATTCAAGACACCCAAATTGATCTACACTATAGTCTTTGTACTAAGATACAATGTTGACATCAATGACAACACTGCAATATATAACTATATATACCTTGTGCCAATTCCACATGGTCATGTTGCTAAAAAATGCATCAATGACATCTCCTCATTCTTCCAACAATCTCCCCCTTTATCATTGATGGAAATATGCCAAAATCATCTCCAAAAAAATTCTCCCCCTTTGAAATCAAGGGCAAAGGGCATATACAAGAGTCTTCCTGACATACCGAATCTCCCCCTAACAAAAATGTTCATATATACAAGCTGAAAAATTGAATTGACTCCCCTTAAGAATGTTATGCATCATAACTAGACCAAAAAATTGTACCAAAAACTATTGTACACCATCCACATATATACACTGGAGTCTAAAAACAATAAACTAAAAAATGCATAAAGAAATAGAAATACTGTCAACGGGAGGAGGTTGACT
>VDFB02367206.1:0-38877 GCA_007258455.2 Sequoia sempervirens
TTGTAGTCGTGATCTCAAACCCTCACCAACACCTCATAGGAGCTCAAAATATAGTCATGTGGGAATCAAATCACCCAACAATCATGTTATGAAACTACAATGGAGGTGGGGCTCATGTTGCAATATAATGAAGATGGTAGGTGTAAATGCCTATCATGCCAAGAGCCAGCCTATCCAACTCATGAAATCCACCAACTTGCATGATTTAGTCCTTTCCCCAAGTCCCTAAGATGGGAATGAGGTGACAACATAATCCTCTAGATTGCGGGCTTTGTAAATCAGCTTAAACGTTCATCATTAAGCTTCCAATGATATCTTGTGTGTAATTGATGAAAGTGACTTCCACCCTAGCACCACCACATCATCCTATGAATCCCATGTCAAGTGGTGTGGCAGAGACTTAATTTAATTAGTAGTTCTCCTCGACCCGCCCACACCACATGTGTGGGAAGAGTGCCCATCCATCCATCCACCCACCATTCCTAACCACATTTTACTTTACCATATACTAGCCAATTATTAAATAATTAGTCATTAATTAATTAATGATGAAGAGGAAGGACTTATTCTAGACTCACTTGACACATTTCATAGTATGATTCATCACATTCAATGGCTAAGTGCATCCTAGTTCATCCTAGGCACATTGCTCTTGTAGCCAAATGGGAATTCAACAAGAAATTTTAGCATGACACATGAAATATTAGACTATTCAAGTCTCCTACAATGCATTTTGATGATTTGCAACTCATCATTCCTTTGGAAAATCAAATAACATATAGATTTAGCAAAACCCTCAAGCACCTAGGTTTTCTTGACTATTCCCTATAAAAATGAAGCATACTATCTAAGATAACTCACTCAAAGATCAAAGCAAAGGTTCTCCTTTTGAAAAAGTGTGGGAATCAATGGTACAAATATTTCCACCAAGTTTCATCAATCTTCCATGGTGGAAACTCTGTCCATGAATTATTTTTGCTTGTTGGAAACCTTGGTTAGGGCTTGGGGCTATCAAAACTAAAAATATGATAAATTTTGCAAAACGCAATGAAAATTCATGAAACCAATTTCATTTGGAAGAGTAAAATATTCTTCAACTTTTCCAATCAATTTCAGGTTTGTACCAATCTGTGCAGGTCTGTACAAGTTGGATTTCAGATTGCTACACATAGAAAACAATCAAGAAACATTGCAAAAATGATGTTTTTTTTCATTCAATCACCTTCCACGTCTACTGGGCATGAGAAATCACTTTCCCCTTCAAAATAAATTCATCCTAACTACCCAAAACCAATTTCCTATTCAAAACCCCAAATTTGCAAAGTTGTATGCACTTTTGCACTTTTGTTGACAACTTTTACAATTTTCTAACTTAGCCATAAAAAAGGTACCCACATGACCCAAAATGGTCCAAAATGACCTTATTTGAATAAAACAACACAAATAAACTCAAGAGTATGGTTGGAAAACAAATTCCAAACCTTTACAAACTGACAAAAAATGCATCAAAATGGATGCCCTTGCATCATACTCCCAAGGGAAAGAAATTTGAGTTCCATCTCAAATGATGGTCAATTGCTTTTTTTGCTTCCTCTAATTGTGTCATAGTATTAGCTATCCTCTGATCTCCTCATGATCTTCTCCATGCTTGGATTGATCTGCTCTATGTTTCTTGGTTTGCACTATTTTCTTTCTCTCGTTCTTCTTGCCTCTTCTCTTGCTTATTAGCTTCTCTGCTTGAAGATTCCAAGATTATATTGCTTTGTCATACACCTCATTGTTTCTGCCTATTTCTTCCTCCTCTTCATTTTCTCATTGGTCTGCACCTTTACAAACATTATCATCAACATGCTTTAGATAAAAACCATGAGGCCAAACTCTTCACTAGCTCCTTATGCTAGCTATATTTCTTCTTCCTTGATCTTAGCTATACCCATCTTCTTATCAACTATCTGATAATCACCAACCTACCAGTTTCTTGAATTTACCACTTTCCAATGGACCTTTTCATTTTTTTCTACTTGAGAACATTTCTCCTCCATGATTTCTATGCTTTCTTGAAGACACTCTTGATCTTTCTTCACGTCCATGTCAATGAATTTCTCTTCTTTCTTTGTTTCGTCTTCTCTTTTCAAAGTAACCATCCTTTGCTTTCTCCTTTTTTGAACAATTATCTTTATGGGCCATTTCACTTTCTTATGTATTGGACAATACCCAATAGATCCTCGGTATTCTTCCTCAATCCAGTATTGTACTACATGCTTAATGCCTTTTCTTAATTTTTCCATATCTTTATCAAACTTTTCATCTGATATCTTATTGAATTTCATCTTATCCTTCTTATTTTTTTGTTGCATCTTGCTATCTCTTCTCTTTTCTTGAATTCTTCTTGTGATACCTCACCTAGGTTTTCTTTCCTTTTCCTCACTACCTAGTCTTTTGGCATCCAATTTCTTCACTTCAACCTATCAAATGCAATACAAAAACATCCAAAACTTCCCTTGCCCAAATATTTGGGCTCTGATACCAAAAATGATGTAGAGGAAGGACTTATTCTAGACTCAATTGACACATTTGATAGTATGATTCATCACATTCAATGGCTAAGTGCATTCTAGTTCATCCTAGGCACATTGCTCCTGTAGCCAAATGGGCATTCAACAAGAAATTTTAACATGAAACATGAAATATTAAATTGTTCAAGTCCTCTTACAATGCATTTTTATGATTTACAACTCATCATTCCTTTGGAAAATCAAATAATATATACATTTTGCAATTTAACCCTCAAGCAACTAGGTTTTCCTGACTATTCCTTGCAAAAATAAGCATATTGTCTAAGATAACTCACTCAAAAGATCAAATGAAAGGTTCTCCTTTTGAAAAAATGTGGGAAGAAATGGTACAAATATTTCCACCAAGTTTCATCAATTTTTCACAGTGGAAACTCTATCCATGAATTATTTTTGCTTGTTGGAAACCCTAGCTAGGGCTTGGGGCTGTCAACACTAAAAATGCTATAACTTTTACAAAACACAATGAAAATTTATGAAACCAATTTAATTTGGAAGAGTAAAATATTCTTCAACTTTTCCAATCAATTGTAGGTCTATACCAATCCATACATAGCCAGACAAGTTGGATTTCAAATTGCTACACACAAAAAACAACTAGGAAATGTTGGAAAAATTATGCTTCTTTCATTCAATCACCTTCCACATTTTTTGGGTGTGAGAAATCACCTTACCATTCAAAATACATTCATCCTAACTTCCCAAAACCAATTTCCTATTTAAACTCCAAAGTTGCAAAGTTGTATGCACTTTTGTTGGCAAATTTTGACAACTTTTACAATTTTCTAACTTAGCCATCAAAAAGGCACCCACATGACCCCAAATGGTCCAAAATGACCTTATTTACACAAATCAACTCAAAACTAGGTTTGGAGAACAAATTCCAAACCTTTTACAAAATGACAACAAATGCATCAAAATGGACGCCCTTGCATCAATTAATGGAAATGGAGCCAAGAAATCTAAGTGAAATTCCAATATCAATTTAACATGAAATTGAATTCCAAAAATATGTACTTGAATTGATTATATGATGAGTATTTATGGAAATTTTGAGCAAAAAAAATTCCAAAAATTGGAGGGAAAGGTTTGTTCAAAATTCATAACAAACTTTGAGAGATAACTACCTCCCTAACTACCAATTCACCACCTAAGCAAGTGATTAACCTACAAGTGTAAAATAAATCTCATATATGAGGTAAAAAATTAATTTCACACCAAAAATTAATTCATTCTTTACCTTTATCCCTTTAGTTAAATATATTTATATTTATTTAATTAATTTTAACTTGATCCCCCAAATCTTGCAACTAAATCAATTAATTAATACCAACTTAACTAATTGACTTAGCTTAATTAATATCATTACCATTTCCTCTAATATTTGAATCCACATCACCTTTAATCCTTTTCCATTTAATATCAACCATAATTTATATATACATGGTTCAAAATCTAAACTTGTCATCACTTAACAAGTGTCATTACCCCCCTCATGTTCCCACATATGTGAGCATGCCTACTCACCCTACTCCTTACTCACACATGTGTGAGAATGATCCTCACATATGTGAAGCCACCCTACTTCTTACACTTTTACTCTCATAGAAACCATACCTCTTACTCATGTAGTGCCCACACATGTGTTCACACACCTATCTCTTACACCTCATGGGACACTTTTCACATGACAACTTCAATCCATGTCTCCATATTCCTTGAATATTATCCCTCCATTAACTAATGTATCTTGTCCCTTGATTTACCTCTTAGAAAATGTATAAATTGGAGGCCTCTCATCTCATTTCAACACACACTCTTATGCTATCATTATGCTACTATTTTCTTCATCTACCATCCTAATCCCAAGATCATGTTATTGGTTTACTAAAAAAAAATATTCCTTCATCTATGATAGCACATCACAAAGATCACATCAAGTGGAGCATTGGGTGCACTCCAATTTTTCTCGGTCGGAGGAGCAAAGAAAATATACAAGGTAAAAGGTTCCAATATTTCTTTGAATCTTTATGTTTTCATCCTTGTTTATTTCTTTTCTTAACCAACAATAATAATTCAATCAAGGCATAAACAAACTCAAGGGGAAAAATCACCATAAGAGATAAATATAATTCCACACCACAATAGCATCCACATGCCAATAATAAGCATATAATGCATGTAATACCAAAAAATACAATCAAGGTCCCATCCAATCACAAACACATTGCTACAAATATTTTTCTCATCAAATAGAAAATTCAATAGTAACAAGGACAAGGGTCCTAGATGTAGGTGAGGAGCATCATTTTAATAGCACACAAGTATGGCTTTGTGAACCTAAGTACTAATACTTATCACAAGGTGAAGGGAAATACCCATATAACATCCACCAACTCCCTTCAACCCTTTGGATGGTCAAATCCTAAGTGTATTGCACCCACACACTATTTAATTGTGGCATGAAATTCAATGAACAAAATATGGGATAAATTTTTTAACATACTCTTAAAAGATTGTAAATCATAAATCATTAAGGATAATTCTTTTATTTCATTCAATTTCAACATAAGTAATTTTGAGTTAAAAAAAAATAAATTTATTTTCAATTTAAAACCATAAATTTTTCCAAAACTTCATTGTTGAATGATCAAGTTTTTAAAATTGAAATTTTCAAAAACTAAATTTACCCTTTGATTTCAGTGATGAATTACATCACTTTTTTGAAATAAAATTCACATTTCTATGTTTTTTTGGAAAAAAAATTCATAACCATGACTCTATTTTGCACATTTTTAATATGCAAAGCATACAATTGATTCCAATGAAATAGCATGGAATTCAAAATATAATCTAAATGAGATAGTTCAAAGGAAATGGATGAAGGAAGAGAATTGCCTTGAATTTGAAGTTCATAAAAACATCATTTTTCTTTACAATTTCCCTAAATTGAGAGAAAAATATAAAAATACAATTTAACAAACCTTAAATCCTTCCTTTTCAATCCCATTCCAAGTCCAAACAATTCAAACCCAAGCAATTCCATACTGTTTTGGATTTTTGAAAGAAGATGATTTTGACAGCCTTTTCTTCAATAATGCAAGAATGAATTAAAACATTAAGTCTTTCCCTCTTTTATACCCTTTTCTTTTTTCATTTGCACTTTATTTATATTTTCTTTATTTTATTTATATTTTCTCTTTTCTATATATTTCTATTCTTTATTTTTATTTTCACAAAAATACATTTGGCAATTAAATTAAGATGTTCAATTCATTTCTCACTTCTTAAAGGCAATTGAAATCAGTCGAATTGATTATTTTCTAAGCCATTTAGATATTTTAATTGAACTTTCCTAAGTGGATGAAATATTTTTTTAAATAAAAATTAATTAATTATGACAAATTAAATATCATTTCTAATATATTTTGAAGAGAATTTTCTTTTCTTTCCTAATTTCCCTAATTCCCAATGCATTAGACATCATTTAAAAAAGAAATTCTCTAAAATCTAGAATATAATTAAATAAAAATTGGAAATAAATAACCATGACAATAATTCATTTATTTACAAGGTTTTATTCAACACATGGAGTTTGAAATTGCCACTTATTTGAATCAAAAGTATAAGGGAAACTAGGCTACACTCAAATTGAGTGCAATAGAGGTTAAAAAATACAATAGATCAACAAGAAACACCAAATATAATCACCATTGGGAAAATAAATCAGAATTGCATAATTAGGTGGAGAAATAACCTTGTACCCATACCTACACATTCAATTCACACATCAAGTATACACGCTTCACATATAATAGTTGAAGTGACATTAAATCATCCAATGGGGTAAAACACCATATAAACCATATAAGAATGAGAATATGATAATCAATTAGATGCAAGATATTGAGATCATTAAAATAACCACATTAATGATTCTATCATAGAAGGCATAACATAGGCATATGAAGATATAAAAAGTAATAAAATACGTCAAATCCTCGTAAGGAACTTGACACAAGATAAAATACATCTCAATGCAAGAAACCAATAGTCATAACAAATACTATCAATAAAAGTAATGAAGCTAAAACACTAATAAACACTCAAAGAAACATATACAAACATGACCTATACATCTATCATAGTCAAAATACAATGCCAAACCATATATAAATCAAGACAAGAAATAGGTGGACAATACATCTTTCGAGAGAGGTGGGGCATGTTTATGCCCTACTTGAATTGGTGTGTCAAAAAACACATCAACAAAACCATGCATTTATATATTTATTATTGATAACTTAATAAAATTGTCATTAATAACTATCCTTCCCGATGAATAGATGCTATCTTAGATCAATTATGTGGGTATAAAGTTTTTCCAATTTTACTTATGTTCAACTTATAATGAAATTCAAATTAAGGAATTTGATACTGCTAAAACTACTTTTCATAATTGTTATGGCTATTATGAATTTGGTGCCATGCTTTTTGGTTTGACAAATGTACCTATAGAATTTATGACATTAATGCATGATGTATTTCACCTATATTTGGATGTATTCATTATCATTGTTTTAGATGATATCCCAATCCATTCTAAAAATTAAAAGGATCATTAATGCCATCTTATGTAGTTCTAAAAACTTTAAAAAATATAAATTGTATGCTAAACTTCATAAATGTGAGTTCTTAAGATCCCAAATTATGTGTCAACATAGCAAAATAGTTTCCAAAAAAGATATTTCCCCTAATCCTAGTATTTCCCCTAATCCTATGAAGACTAAATAAATTCAAGAATGAACTATACTTAGGGATGTACATAAAGTTAAATATTTCGTAGGATTATTAGGATTCTATAATTTCTTTGTTAACAATTATTTCAAGATTGCAACACCATTAGCTACTTTAAAAAAATAAGATCAACATTATGAATAGACCTCCTAGTGTTCTCAAGTCTTTAAATAATACCAAGATGCATTCTACAATGTCAGCAAGGGGTGGAGTTTGATGGCATGAGTGTTAACAAAAACTCTTATCAATTGATGAGCTAAAGGGGCTCTATTATGAATGGTTCATAAGGCACAACACTTGCTGAAGGTTTTGCAAATGGGGTAACAACTCAAGCGGGCTTAACCTTGGAGAAAACTCCCTGGTTAAGTGAGCAGTCTGGGATGGGTGACCTCCCGGACGGACCAGTGCTTCACCTCTGTGAGCATCACCTAGATGCAATGAGTGCTAAGTGGACCATTCGATATCATGAGAGATGGGTTCTTGTTGAACCACTACTCATGAAACATGGGTCAATGAGTTTGACTCGAAACTACACGGTTGAATCCTGATAGCAATATCATAAAAACTCTTATCTTTATCTTAAATTTGACTACCAAGTATATATCAATATATTTATTTTTAGTAGTAACATAATATTTCTAAACTAAGAAACAAAATTTTGTCTCCATGTGTGTAGTAAATAAAATAGTTTCAAAGTAAAATAAAATTAAATTTAAGTAATTAAAGAAGCTCCAAGTTGATATCTCTAGGAATTTTTTAGATAGATATATTTAAGATGTCTATATTAATAAAATATATTCTTTATTGATTTATGTGTCAATCTTATGCACTCCTAATTATAGAAAACCTTTTTTTGTTGTTACTAATCTTTTTAATAAACATAGGTGGTGTATAAAGAAAGAAAAATGAGTGGTTTATTATGAATCTAGATAAATATTACTTGAAGATAAATATTATTTGATTCATAATTTAGAACTACTTGGTATTGTTCATGCTTGAACATTTTGGCAACATTATTTCTTAGGAAATAAGTTTATCTTACAAAATAATCATCATGGTCTACAACATTCAGTTACACAACCACAATTAAATATGTGACAAAGATAAAGGATGCAATCATTAATGGAATATGATTTTTCTATTCGGTGTGTTCTAGGAATGTAGTTGTGGATGATTTAAGGAGGAAACAATTGTGTGATTGCATTAAATCTTGAGAGAAGTCAATTTTAACATGATATTGTAAGGTCAAAAAATTGAATAACCTACAATTTTGACACTACAAATTAATCTTATTTTAGTGTTCATTTCTATAGTATGTTTTAGGGACCGTTTTATTCCTCTTTCCTAGCTTGTTTCCTAATCTAGATACCAAGTGACATGTTGATTTTTGTGTTTATATTTTTCTATTTATTTTAATATTTCTTGTGTTCAATGCAACCATTTTTTTATGTTTCCCATTTTTTTCCTCATGGACATTGGTGTAGTCATGTGGACATCTATATAAACATGCTAATGTCCCATGGGTGTACAATTTTAGGAGCTTCATTTGGGTTTCAAACTAAATGTTCTTTTGGACTTCCATTTTGTTTGTAACCAATATTCACCCAACCTTGTGAGTTTTTAATGGTACTTTCCTATTTCCTTTAGAAAAAATAGATTTAACATGATTCATATTTTTAATTTGAATTTCTTATTTCTTGTCATGTTTTGAAACTAGTTTTTAGTTCCAAGTATTTCTCTCATCCTATCCTCTACATCACTTCAACATTCTATAGTATCACTTTAGTATTTTGAGCATCTTGAATTGAGATTTGTGAATATTTTTATGAACCATTGGACTATGCTCTCTTAAGGATGGTTTGTTTCTCTTTTATTCTTTCTTTATTATTTTTTTTTTATACTACTTCGATGGAATCTCTAGATTCTATATCTCCTAATTATCTTCCACACATATAGGGATAATAATAGATAAACATATTATTATTCCTTTATCATTTGCATTATTGGTCTTAGTCTTAGGAGCACATGGGATATAAATAAACACACACAAAATGTAATACCCTTTTGTTTTGCTTTTTGGCTGGACAGTGTGTCCTTGTTTGCTTTGATGTGCTTTTTGGTTAGTGAGATATTTTATCATGTGTGTGTTATTTGATTGCTATTTATAGAGCGATAGTCTATTTGTGTGATGTGATGTATCTTATCGAATGCTTTATTTGACATGTTTTAATTGGTGTAATGATGATTAGTTATTGTAACATGTTATTGCATGAGATATTTGTTTATGATGGAACTGTCAGTCTATTGTGAGTGTATTGGTGAAGGGGACAAGATCGCATCACTCACTTGCGAGTACCCTACGATTCCGTAATTTCCTCTTCATGGTGTGTTTTATTATGTTATATATATGCATGTTCGATATACTCTTTGTTCACAAGTTGACAGGTATAGGACATCGACTCCACCTGATTTCATAGGTTTGAGCGTGTCCATTGGCCAACGGTATTCGATTGGGAGATAGTAGCTAGGTTTTTCGTGCCAAGTCATCACCCTAGTCATAGTGTGTCATCGGGTTTTAGTCAGGTTAAGTTGCTTCTTTGTTGTTCATCTCTCCTTGATTTTATTTAATTGCAAGTTGAAAAAGGTAAATAAATGGCTTTATGTATTTAAGTTGTTTATTAAATAAATTTAGTTGTGGAGTAAATAAATTAATCTATTAAATCTATTAAGTGAATAGTTTAATTGTATTTGAAAAGTGCATAAAGTAAAAGATTTAAATCTAGATTGGAAATTAAATGGTGTTTTAAATTATAGTTATGGATTAAATAAATTAAATAGTTAAAGTTGTTTTGAAAATGTATAAATTAAAAGAATTAAATTTATTGGAAATGGAATTTTGTTTTAAATCATTTAAAAAGCAAATATCTTGTGAATGCATAAAAGAAATATCTATGGTGGAGAAAAAAAAAAGATATTTTGTAAATTGTTGACTAAGTGTGGAGAATAGGAATGAAAATATTATTTTATTTTGGAAAAAGAAAATATCTTGGATATTTTAGAGGGCATTGACTAAATTTAGGGAAGATATTTCATTTTGCAAAAGAATATATGGCTGCAAAAAGAATGGAGGTTTTTTGGTTTTTTTGGATGCATTATTGGATTTGGGTGAAGACTTTGGAAGAGCTTTGGAAAAATTATCTTGCAAGGAAGCTCAACCTTTCTTCTTCAAGCTTCAGATCATAGGTTCTTTCTTGTTTATTGGTTTTGAAAATTTGTATTTTCAATTTTGGAAACTTGCTTGGAAACAAATTTGAAAACCCTGTTAAAATCTTGAAAGAATTTAGACTTCTTGTGGAAAAACAAACTCTTTCAATAGAAATTTCCAAGTCTAAACAATAGAAAATGGAAGAGGAAACAAAAGGAAAACATTTAAATTTTTGTATTTGAATTTGGGGAATTTCTAGAAATTTATATCATGAAATTGTGTTTAAAATTATTCTTCTTAGATTTTTCCTGTCGAAAATTTGCCCAGTCTAACTATAAAATGGAAATATATATATATATATATTATTTATGTATGCAAATTGGTTATCATTCTAAAGAAATTATGTGAAAAAATTTATAAAATAAAAATTATGTTCTTGTGTTGCAGGGGAGCTTTAAATTTAAATTTTATAAATAAAATATAAAAAATAAAAAATAAAATTGAATCATTTGGGGGGGGCGGGAGGGGGAGGGGGGTCGTTGGGGGCTCACCCCACCGCCTCGCCCATGGGAGGCACTGTGGGGGCGCTGCGCCTAGTGCGTACCCCACCCAGCTGCCACCACAAGGGACAGCTGTGTGTAAACCCAGCTACCGCCCCTTTGGGGTTTCGACTGTGTTTACACACAGTCACCCCATTCAATGGGGTTCAGCTGACCCAGCAGTATGCACGAGGCCCAAGAAATTAGAACTTCGGTTTGACTTATTTTTTTAAAAGAGATAAATATATATATATTTAATATTCAATATTATATTAATATAATATAAAAATATTAATATATATGTTAAATAAAATATATTTATTAATATTTTATATTATATTCACATAATATTAAAATATTAATATATATTAACAATTTAAATAATTATTTATATAGTTGAGTATAAATTTATGTATATATATATATATTTGAAGTTATATATATATTAAAATATTGATTTGATTAATATCATGCTTTTTATGCAATTGAGAAATTTTAAATCAATATGCAATAGTCGAATTAATGGATTTATTTTTAAGATAATATTTTTTGAAAGGATAAATATTGGATTTAAAAAGTAATATGTTTTAACAGCGAGATTAATGGATTTTAAAATGATTTATTTTGCAAAGGAAAAATAGTTATTTTAAAAAAGATATGATTTAAATCGAAGAAGTAAATGTTCATTGTGTTATTATTTAAAAGCAATTAGGGAATTAAATATTTGGTTTAAATTTCATCTTTTGTCTGAAAGAGACGTTATTAAATCAATTTTATTAAGGCAATAAATTATTGAATGTTAATGAAGGAAGTGGATTTAGGAAATCCAAATATAGATTTAATTCTTGTTTGATTTCCCTTCTTGAATGTACACTTCTTCTGTTCTCGCTTTGGGGAAATTTGATTAGAATAGTTGTTAAGTCTTCCAGAAGGGGTTTAACTTTTTGGGGTTGTTGTATTATGTTAGTCAACATTTGTATTGCCTTGGGTAGTGCGTATAGTTGTATCCTATTGTCTTACCCGGTTTTTTTGAATGGGGATGGTTTGTGCCTCCTTTGGATTAGGAGTGGTTTATGTGGTCTGTGCCTCCTTTGGAAGGAATGGATTATGTGTTTTGTTGCCTCCAATTGTTTGGAGCGAGTTTCTTTATATGTTTCCTCCTAGAGTTGGAGTGATTGTTTATCTAGTTTGTATGCACTTTGGCACCCTTGGTGATTGGTTTTGTTTGGTATGTTGTCGATAAGAGAGTGGCTCTATGTAGGGGTCTGGCACATAGAGGGGCACCAGGGTAACTCACTTAGGGTTTAAGTAAGTGATAACTTAAAAAGAATTAATGAAAAAAAACTTTCAGACTAATTAAGATAATGAATGCCTCTCTCATGACTCATGCACTTATTAAGGCTTGAGATGAGACGAGAAGCATAGTTTGTATGGGGGTCTGGCGGCTAGTAGAGGCAAGCCAGGGTAACCCAGGATGGGGGTCTAGTAGCCTAGGAAGGTTGAGCCAGGGTAACTCATAGCAAATGATGTGTGACACTCTCTCTATGTCAACCATAAGTCAATTTTGTTGTATGGTGTAGTGGCTCATTGGTATCTAGAAGCATTGTAACCATTGTGTTAAGTGATGTTGTGTTTGTATTCAATTCGGTTCAGTTATGTTTTAGCCTATGTCTAGAGGTAGATGGTCTTGTCTAGAAATCCTTGTTACTATCTCCTAGCACGGGGGGTGAGCCTTCGGGTATCACTTGGTTGGGTGGAACGTGCACCTTACTCCGTTGGGTTTTCTTCTTGTTCGTGTGGACGAGATTTCTAGTTGGAGAGCTCGTGGGATCCAGTTTCATTTCATACTCTATTCATTTCAGTTGAATCTTGTAATTAATTACCCCTCATTTGTTATCAAGGTGGAAGATATATTATGTAACCATGCTTATTGGATTTACCTCATTCAGGGAATGAGGGTTGTAATCTTATTGTTAAATGATTGTTATTTGAAATCATGTGGTATTTCTTATTCTTTGATGTAATTTATCATGTATGGAATGTATGTGTTCTTAATTCTTTAAGTAATTAAATGTTCTGGTTTCATTTCATGTTTTTGTTTGGGTTTTAAAGTAATCTTAGTCTCGTAACCTTAGAGGTTGTTGGAAATGGGTAGTGAACTTGCATGTTATTTGTCCTTAAAAAAAAATAAAAATAGTACATTTGAGTAGTTAATTGCAACTTCCTCTAGGGTTGCGTGGCGGGGCGTTACACAAAAACACACAAATCTTCAATATTTTTATTTGATTGCTTGTAGAGGTTGAAAGACCAAACTAGGGTCTTGACCATCTTGGAAAACTCCTAAGAATCACCAACTTTTTTCTTGTCCCAAATTATAGGTTCCAATGAAGACATAACATACAAAAATGACCTCTCGTTTTGTATTTTTCATGATATCTATTTACTTATCATAATTTTATTTTATTATCATTAAAGTAGATTTAATTTATATTTTGTCACACTCCTCAGTTCTATAGATTTTCCAAATTTTGTTTTATGTATAGTGACGCCCTATTTGTAGGAGATGTTTTGATGGATAGAAGCTTTGGATTTTAGATTAAAGCAATGTGGATGTGATTGTGTTGTGCTTGTATGGATTGAATTTGGTCAGTATCACGATTTTATATTAGGTGAGAGTGTTGTTTCAACATTATAACCAATTATGAGGAAAAACCAAGTCTAACAGCAAGGATGGAGGGAAGAATAGATGAAATTATCAAGTGATTAGTAGTTGAGATGGGATGAATGGGGAATTATATTTTGGATGGAGTGTAAATTTTAGACTTCTAATTTTGGGATTTAGGTTTTTATAACCAATTATGAGGAAAAACCAAGTCTAATAGCAAGGATGGAGGGAAGACTAGATGAAATTATCAAGTGATTAGTAGTTGAGATGGGATGAATGGGGAATTATATTTTGGATGGAGTGTAAATTTTAGACTTCTAATTTTGGGATTTAGGAAGCTAAATGTAGCTAAGATAAAGATCAAGATGTCTAGAATTATATTTTGGATTTTTTATTTTTGATGGAAGATGAAATTTTTTTTATTGAGATGTGAACATAATATTTGGATATTTGGATTGGTATGTAGGTTTTTAATATGAAAATGGAATTAATTTTTGGAGATGTAGATTTAGATGTTTCACTTGATTCATTACTTCTCTTAGCTTTGGGATCCACATTGATTTTATCTTTCTTTTTTATTTGTAGATATGTATTACCCTTTGGAGTGATTTTAATTTTTTACTTGATTTTGATTTGATATGGCATGTCAATACTTTGTGACATGGTGTTCTATGCATTTTTGTGGGATATTTACTTCATATGTTGTTGCATCCAAATTATTTCCAAAGTCTATGTTATAGTCCCATGGGGAAATATTATCTTGACATAGCCTTAATTTCATCTTAAACAAGATGGATGCAATTCACTTTTCTCTAGTATCCCCTATATTGATCTATCCTTTGGTCTACTCTCGTAATAGTATACTTTATTTAGTGGGATGTATTTGGCTGTTATGGTACTTATGGATTTTGTATTTTATGTATTTTATGAATCTCAAAAAATATGTTCATTTTCCTTGGTTAACCTTAATATACTTTGTGTTGGTAATTCTATTACTGAAAATATACTAAGTGTCTATATTAGTAAATCGGGTCCTTTTATAAGGAAGAAAACCTAGAAATTACCTATTTAAAAGCGAAAAAATATAATAATAGATACAAACCTTTATATAGGGTGTATTAAAATTAAAAATATATTTTATTAAGAGGAACAATGGTTGGATGACACTCCTATATTTTTTTATAAACTGGAGGAGAAACTTAGAAAGACACTCTTGAGAACTCTAGGGAAGAGAGTGGATAGGAAAGTAGTGGCATTGACAAAGAAGCACATAGATTGTGTCTAACCATGGTACAAAGTATACTCTAGATGGTCTTGGGAAAAGGAATGTGTGTGATCATCTTATATATTACTTCCTCCTAAATTGAGACCATAGTCTAAGTGGTTATTCCATGTATTCTTTCAAGAGTGTGTGATCTCTTAAAATAGTTGTCTCATATATTATTTGATATTTTGTAAACTTAAATTGATAACTAAATGTTTCATCCTTATCTTGAAATTGAATTCTAAATCAATTCAATAATTATTTTTTCTTTTACTCATACTAAAAGAAATGCTTAAAAAAATACTTGATCAAATTTGAGAAAATACTTTGTTACATGCTACCATTGTAAAGATGTCTCTCTCATGCATCTCACTTCATGCCCACCTTAATGGATGATATCAACCAACTAAAACTACTAGATATAATTCTTTACAAAATTTTGTTTATTCTAGAACAATATTTAATTTAATAATTTGGAAAAAATAGAAATAAGAAATTTTAATTATGTAAGGGTGGTGGGCCTAGTTCTGTAGTAACCCTCCTGTTTGCTTGTTGGACTCAGTAGTTTTTATGTTTTGTTTTGATACTCAAATACTATGATGGTACTGTTATTGTTTAATTTGGTTAGTTAGACGTTTGATGATGATGTTATTTCATTATGGACATGATTATTTCATATGACATTATGGTTGGTTATATTAGTTGATTTTCATAATTATATTATGATGCAGTGATTTAATAAATTACATGTCATGAGATGAATTGTTAGTTTAGAAATATTATTTTATCAGTTATATTATAATTGTTAGGATAGATGTGAGGAAGGACAGTGTAGCATCACTCGTTTGCGAGTGCTCTGTTACGCTGCGATTCCTTCTCAGAATGCAATGCTTCAATTTAATGCTTTGATTTTATATATATGTATGGTTTGATTTTATATATATGTATGCTTTGATTTAATACTTTGATTTTTAATGCTTTGATTTTATATATTCGTTGTATGCAGGATTTGCAGGTACAGAGTCTCGATTCCACCTGCTTCGGCAGGACAGGGCGAGCACCAATAACCCAACGGTATAAAGTTGAAACAAAGGTGACAATGAAGTCATCCCGTCCCATAATGTCAGACCGTCTTGTTTGATTGGTATTGTTCATTTTTGTAATTGTCGTTATTTGTGGTTTGTGTTTTGTGTTTTGTCATATTTTAATTAATGTTGGTACTTTATATGTGGTGGTGTATTTAATTTAAATGATGGAAATAATTGTTTATTTTAATGTTAGATTAAATTGTATTTAAATATTTAAATGATTTATTTCTTTTTAAAAGTCATGAGTTTTATTGTGTGATAATTATAATATTAAATTGTGTGTTATTTATTTTAATTAATTATTTTGTTGAGGATAATTATTAGAACAAATTATTTAAATTAAATAAATAATGTGATGTGCAAGTAAAGTTGTAAAAATAGAAATTAAAACAAATAAAAACAAATAAAAGAATGAAAAAGTTGTGAGAACGAATAAGAATACAGATCTAATTGAAAAGCTTGCTTTTAAAGAATTATTTTCTTTTATTTTTGATTTTTTAGAGTTTTTGGAAGAAGTGGACAATATCTTTTATTTAATTAGGAATTTTGTGAGTTTTCTCACACACAGAAGATTATGGTTACAGAAGTTGCACATGATATTGGCTATGTATTTTTGTCTTAGAAATGATATTTGAATCTTTTGCTATATTTCGAGGAGAGTTATAGAAAGGGATTTTTAATCTGTTACTGGGCTATCCTGGAGAGTTTTCTGAACAAAGAATCGGATTCGAGTCGAGAGTGAAATTCTGTAGAGGAGATTTGGAAGCATGAACAGGGAGCTCTTTGAGGTCATTAGAATCAAACGGGCATCATCAGATTTTTGAATAAGCGCAGGACACCAGGTTCCACTCGTATTTTTCTTCCCGTACTTTCTCTTTCATCTTTCTACTTTAGAGAAAAATAAAATTTATTAAATATGATTTGTGCAAAGAAAGAAAATTGTTGTTTGAATTGAAAATTAGTGAAAGATATTAGACTAGATTTTTTTTTTTTTTTTAAAAGAGTTATTGAACTGATTCCAATTTGTCAAAACAAAAACCTTTAGCTTCTGAAATGTCCAACTTAACAATAATAGGATTTTAGGAAAGATGATTTCCTTGTTGAGAATAACAAATTTGAGGTTTTGTAAATATATTTATATATGAATGAATCTATTAATTTCTCTGTATTTTTATTCTGTTATTTATAATTTACCCCTCTGTACTTTTACTCTGTATGTTAATATATATATATATTATATATATGCATCGTGTGTATATATATATATAAATAAAAGTATTTGGTTTATATATTTTTTTATATAGTATATTTGTGCGTCGGCCGTACGTCTTATTGTTTTTTCCATGGAAGACAAACGAATTTTAAATTTGTTCAAAATTCAAAATATTGTATTTTTTTTTGTTTATATTGAAATTAAAAAATAAAAAATAAAAAAATTTAAAAGTGCAGGGGAGGGTTGAAGGGACGGCCGAAGCCATACCCTTCTTCCCTCACCCCCACTGTCGTGGGTACTGCCACAGCAATCTCATAGACTATTGTGCACAGCAGTCTTTATGACTGCTGTGCGCAGCAGTCAGTAAGACTGCTGCGGACAGTCTGTACCATCAGCGTTGAATGTTAATGCATCCTTTTGTTTTTATTTATTTATACATATATATATATTATATATTATATATTATATATTATATGTGGTGAATATTAAAATTTATTAAATATAATAATTATAATTTAGTTTATTTTAAATATAATTATAATTATTTTATTTTATTTATTAAATATAATAATTATAATTTATTTTATTTAAAATATAATTATAATTATTTTATTTTTACTTTTTTTTTTCATAAATGTAATTTGTGTATTTTGTTTAAAATGATTAATAATGTTTATATTTAGGTATTTATATTTTGGAAGGCATTATTTTATTATTCGATTTGGTTGAACAAATATTTTAAATAGAAAATAAGTTTTAATTTGTTGTTGCGAATTATAACGAGACAAATGTATTTGGTTATGATTAAGACTTGGAATCTTTTAATGATCAGTTTTCGGTATTCTAATTTAGTTATTTGTTTGGGAATGAAAGTTAATGGTGCAATCTTGCAAATGTAATCCGAGTTTTCTTTTAGGTTATGGTTTTCTTGTTTAGTGTTGTCGATGTGGGAACCGTTGTTGTTTGTGAAACCTTGTTCCAAAGGCTTGATATTTTAGAATGTTAATTCTCGTCTTGGATTATGCTTTTGGAGTTATTGGTTTTATGTTTGGAAGGGTTGAACAGTTTTGTTAAGACTATTGGTTATGAGTAATTGTGAGAGGGTTAATGCCTCGTGTGTCTAGTTTTGGTTTTATGCTTTATATGTGTTAGTTCAACCCTTGCCTACTTTGATTTATGTTAGGGGTCATAGGGAGAGTGGCTCTTCATGGGCACCAGCGCCTCAGAATGAGGAAGGGCTCAGGATAACCCACGTAAGAGTAGTTAAACAAGTGATAACCTAAACAATAGAATTTAGGGGGATGGGTAGTAAAACACTCAAGATAATAAAATATTGGATTCCTCGTCTATGCATTAGGGCTATCATAGACTAGTGATAGATTGAGAAGACCATGGTTGGCAAAGTCGTAATCTCGTCTACTTGGTGGCATCTTGAAGAACAGAAATTGCACCTTGATATCAGTATGGTCACTTGGGAGTTGTTTCTAGATAGGTTCAAAGCTCGTTTCCTCTCAGACCATTGGAGATAGCGCAGGGCTGACGAGTTTCATGATCTCAAGCAGTTGTCTATGTCAGTGGAGCAGTATGAGAGGTGCTTCTATGAGTTGAAGCAGTATGCAGGGATTAGCCACGATGAAGGCATGTTGGTGCAGCACTTTGTTCGGGGCCTTAATGCCTGCATCAGTGGTGGAGTGCGAGTCTTCGAGCCGAATACGATGGAAATGGTAGTTGAGAAGGCTCGCTTAGTGGAGGAAAATCTGGCCATGGCTTTGGGTGGTCACATCGAAGTACAGATTAGCAGTACACCTACACTTGGTTATGTTACTCATGGAGGGCAGTCACAGGGAGCGGGATCTTCCAGGAACAGGTACCCACCCTCAAAAGGGGGTCATCAGCAGCAGCAATCGAGACAAAATAACACTCAATCTCGGTAGGGTGGCAATTCTCAGTTTCGCAGGGATCAGAATAGGAACCGGTTTCGTCAGGAACAATTTGCACAGCCTGCACCTAGTTTCCAGTCAGCACTGAGTCGAGGGAGTTTTCAGCAGTCAAATGCTCCATCAGGGGGCAGAGGTTTTGGCAGAGGTACTGGGTGTTTCTCTTATGGTCAGCAGGGGCATATTGCTAGGATGTGTCCTTAGAAGAACACTTCTGGGTTTAATCAGAGGCCAGCAGAATCAGAGCTGACAGTAGGTGATGCAGGGAGATATCATCGTGTCTTCGCTTCAGTGGATAATCGTCAGGCAGTTCATCAGAACACCATGGTTGAGGCATCAGGTGTGTTGAATAATTCTAGCATTTCTATACTTTTTGATTCTGGTGCATCTGATTCCTTTATATCACCTTTAGTAGTTGAGCAATGTGGTCTGGTGGAAAATAGTCAAGGCATAAAATGGCAAGTCGTATTAGCCTCAGGGTTAATGGTTGTGGTAGAAAAAATTGTGCAGGATTGTAAATTGAGTATAGGTGATTTGTCAACTAAAGTGGACCTTAGAATCCTACCACTTGGATCTTATGATGTCATCTTGGGCATGGACTGGTTGAGTGCACACCGTGCTATGATTGACTGTTGATGTAAAGTAGTGTGGTGCATTGATGACTTTGGTAAGGAGGTGGAGATCTTGGGTATTCAGAGACCCATCTCATTACGTATGATCTCTGCCATGCAGCTCAAAAGGCACTTCCGATAGGGTTGTCAGGTCTTTGCAGTATCTTTGAGTGACTTGGAATCTGAGGATAGTCAGGGGTTGTCATTGGATGATTACCCCCTTCTTAAGGAGTTTTTTGATGTGTTTCTAGAGGAGATTCCTGGAATGCTGCCAAAGCGAGATGTGGATTTCCGGATTGATCTAGTACCTGGAGCCGAGCCAATATCTCAAGCTCCATATCAGATGACAATGTAGGAACTTTAGGAACTTCATCTTCAGTTGGAAGAATTGTTGGCCAAGGGCTTTATCCACCCAAATGTTTCTCCTTGGGGAGCACCCGTGATATTCGTGAAGAAGGATGGTTCTCTTCATTTGTGTATTGACTACATGCAGTTGAATAAGGTAACAGTGAAGAACCGCTATCTGTTACCCAGAATTGATGATCTCTTCGATCAGATAAAAGGGGCAAAGGTGTTCTCTAAGATTGATCTCAAATCGGGATATCATCAGTTGAGGATTGCAGATGTAGATATTCACAAAACCGCATTTCGAACTCGATACGGACATTACGAGTTCACTGTGATGTCGTTCGGGTTAACGAATGCACCTTTGGTCTTTATGAGTCTAATGAATGGAGTATTCCATACATACTTGGATAAATTCGTTCTAGTGTTTTTTGATGACATTCTGATCTATTCTAGGTCGATGGAGGAACATGAGGAACATCTAAAACAGGTGTTGCAGTGCTTAAGGGGTAATCAGTTGTTTGCCAATCTTAAAAAGTGTGACTTTTATAAGACTGAAGTTCAGTATTTGGGCCATGTGATTTCTGGTGAGGGGATTTTAGTTGATCCTGCAAAGATTCAGGCCATTGTGGATTGGCCCGCACCCACAAATGTCTTAGAAATTTGCAGCTTCATGGGGCTTGCAGGGTATTATAGGCGATTTGTCCAGGGGTTTTCTAGGTTGGCTCATCCTATCACCTCTTTGCAGAGGAAGGGAAAGAAGTTTCTTTGGTCCAAACAATGTCAGTTAGCTTTCTAGACTCTAAAGGATAAGTTGACTAGTGCTCTAATCTTAGCAGTTCCTGATCTGTCAGGTGATTTCGTTGTTTGTACAGATGCTTCTTTGGAAGGTTTAGGGGCTGTGTTGATGCAGGAAGGTCGAGTGATTGCTTATGAATCACAGAAACTGAAGGACCATGAACTTAATTATCCCACTCACGATTTGGAGTTGGTCGTAGTTGTGCATGCCTTGGTGAGGTGGAGACACTTTCTCCTTGGGCATCGGTTCGAGTTGCATACAGATCACTGTAGTCTGTAGTACATCTTCATGCAACCAAACTTGAATGCGAGACAGAGAAGGTGGATGGAATTTTTGTGTGAATACGACTTTGAGGTGAAATATATTCAGGGCAAGGAGAATGTGGTAGCAGATGCTTTGAGTAGACGCAGGCATGAGATGTCAGCTATGACTCTTGAGGTTGATTTGAAGAGTCAGATTATTGCAGCTCTTTCTTCTAATGATTGGTATCAAGTGGTGAAGTCAGAGATTGAGTCAGGCAGAGCCTTGGAAGGTAAATTTGTAGGATACTCTTTGGACTCGGATGGTGTTTTGCGCTATGCAGGCCGTATGTATGTACTCCTGCAGAGGGTCTTCGTACCCTTATCTTGACTGAAGCTCATAGAGCTCCTTATTCGGCACACCCAGGAGTTAAGAAAATGTACGCTGACCCTCGCTCACTATATTTTTGGGCAGGATTGAAGCGTGACATTGCTGATTTTGTGGCTAGGTAGGTGTCTTGAATGTCAAAGAGTTAAGGCTGAGCATCATCATCTGGCAGGCTTGTTGCAGCCGCATCTTGTCCTGGAGTGGAAGTGGGACATCATTTCTATGGATTTTATAGTCGGGTTACCTATGTCTTCCAGGCGACATGATGCTATCATGGTCACTATTGACAGGTTGACCAAGGTAGCCCACTTCTCCCCTATCCAATCTTCTTATACTACATTTGTGGTGGCTAGGGTGTTCATGGAGGATATTGTTAGATTACATGGAATACCGTGTAGGATTATTTTTGATAGAGATCCAGTATTTACTTCTACATTATGGACATCCCTTCAGCGGTCCTTAGGGACTAAGTTGAATTTTAGTTCTGTTTACCATCCAGAGACAGATGGTCAGACTGAGAGAGTTAATCAGGTGCTCGAGGACATGCTTCGTATGTACGTCATGGACCAACAGTCTCGTTGGGAAGACTATCTGCATTTGGTTGAGTTTGCCTACAATAATGGTTATCACTATTCGATTGGCATGGCTCCATATCAGGCTTTGTATGGATGTCCTTGTCGTACCCCTCTGAGTTGGGATCGATTAGAGGACAGGGTTCTTCTTGGACCTGAGATGCTTTGTGACATGGAACAGTAGGTAGCTCGCATCTGAGAGCATCTGGTAGCAGCTCAAGATAGGCAGAAAAAGTTTGCTGATGCACACAAAGTAGATCGGCAGTTTGCAGTTGGAGATCGAGTGTTTCTCAGAGTTCGTCCTCGGAAGAGCCCTATTCATTATGGAAAGGGTTCTAAGCTTGCACCCTGTTTCGTGGGTCCATTCGAGGTGTTAGAGCGTATTGGTCCTGTTGCCTATCGCCTGGCCTTGCCACTCAGTCTATCATGAATTCACGATGTTTTTCATGTATCAGTTCTTAGACCATACTTTCCTAATGTTACTCACGTTCTTGATTGGAATGCTCTACAGGTCGAGGACGGGCAGCTAGCTCTAGAGCCCGTGGCCATGGTGTAGCACAGGAGACTCGTTCTCAGAGGTAGGGATATTGAGCAAGTGAGGGTCCAGTGGGGTCCCAATGATGAGACTTCAGGGACTTGGGAGGATGCTTCCCGTATTAGAGAGTCCTACCCTTACTTGTTTTCTGGCTTACAGGAGTAAGCCGGATTTAAGGGGGGAAGGATGTAGTAACCCTCCTGTTTGCTTGTTGGACTCAGTAGTTTTTATGTTTTGTTTTGATACTCAGATACTATGATGGTACTGTTATTGTTTGATTTGGTTAGTTAGACATTTGATGATGTTGTTATTTCATTATGGACATGATTATTTCATATGACATTATGGTTGGTTATATTAGTTGATTTTCATAATTATATTATGATGCAGTGATTTAATAAATTACATGTCATGAGATGAATTGTTAGTTTAGAAATATTATTTTATCAGTTATATTATAATTGTTAGGATAGATGTGAGGAAGGACAGTGTAGCATCACTCGTTTGCGAGTGCTCTGTTACGCTGCAATTCCTTCTCACAATGCAATGCTTCGATTTAATGCTTTGATTTTATATATATGTATGCACATGTACATGACTTCGTTGTATGTAGGATTTGCAGGTACAGAGTCTCGATTCCACCTGCTTCGGCAGGACAGGGCGAGCACCAATAACCCAACGGTATAAAGTTGAAACAGAGGTGACAATGAAGTCATCCCGTCCCATGATGTCAGACCGTCTTGTTTGATTGGTATTGTTCATTTTTGTAATTGTCGTTATTTGTGGTTTGTGGTTTGTGTTTTGTGTTTTGTCATATTTTAATTAATGTTGGTACTTTATATGTGGTGGTGTATTTGATTTAAATGATGGAAATAATTGTTTATTTTAATGTTAGATTAAATTGTATTTAAATATTTAAATGATTTATTTATTTTTAAAAGTCATGAGTTTTATTGTGTGATAATTATAATATTAAATTGTGTGTTATTTATTTTAATTAATTATCTTGTTGAGGATAATTATTAGAACAAATTATTTAAATTAAATAGATAATGTGATGTGCAAGTAAAGTTGTAAAAATAGAAATTAAAACAAAAAAAATAAAAAATAAAAGAATGAAAAAGTTGTGAGAACGAATAAGAATACAGATCTAATTGAAAAGCTTGCTTTTAAAGAATTATTTTCTTTTATTTTTGATTTTTTAGAGTTTTTGGAAGAAGTGGACAATATCTTTTATTTAATTAGGAATTTTGTGAGTTTTCTCACACACAGAAGATTATGGTTACAGAAGTTGCACATGATATTGGCTATGTATTTTTGTCTTAGAAATGATATTTGAATCTTTTGCTATATTTTGAGGAGAGTTATAGAAAGGGATTTTCAATCTGTTACTGGGCTGTCTTGGAGAGTTTTCTGACAAAGAATCGGATTCGAGTTTGAGAGCGAAATTCTGTAGAGGAGATTTGGAAGCACAAATAGGGAGCTCTTCGAGGTCATTAGAATCAAACAGGCATCATCAGATTTTTGAATAAGCGCAGGACACCAGGTTCCACTCATATTTTTCTTCCCATACTTTCTCTTTCATCTTTCTGCTTCAGAGAAAAATAAAATTTATTAAATATGATTTGTGCAAAGAAAGAAAATTGTTGTTTGAATTGAAAATTAGTGAAAGATATTAGACTAGATTTTTTTTAAAAAAAAAAAAGAGTTATTGAACTGATTCCAATTTGTCAAAACAAAAACCTTTAGCTTCTGAAATGTCCAACTTAACAATAATAGGATTTTAGGAAAGATGATTTCCTTGTTGAGAATAACAAATTTGAGGTTTTGTAAATATATTTATATATGAATGAATCTATTCATTTCTCTGTATTTTTATTCTGTTATTTATACTTTACCCCTCTGTACTTTTACTCTGTATGTTAATATATATATATATATATATATATGCATCGTGTGTATATATATATATAAATAAAAGTATTTGGTTTATATTTTTTTTATATAGTATATTTGTGCGTCGGCCGTACGTCTTATTGTTTTTTCCATGGAAGACAAACGAATTTTAAATTTGTTCAAAATTCAAAATATTGTATTTTTTTTTGTTTATATTGAAATTAAAAAATAAAAAATAAAAAAATTTAAAAGTGCAGGGGAGGGTTGAAGGGACGGCCGAAGCATACCCTTCTTCCCTCACCCCCACTGCCGTGGGTACTGCCATAGCAATCTCATAGACTGTTGTGCACAGCAGTCTTTATGACTGCTGCAGATCAGTCTGTACCATCAGCGTTGAATGTTAATGCGTCCTTTTGTTTTTATTTATATTATACATATATATATTATATATTATATATTATATATTATATGTGGTGAATATTAAAATTTATTAAATATAATAATTATAATTTAGTTTATTTTAAATATAATTATAATTATTTTATTTTATTTATTAAATATAATAATTATAATTTATTTTATTTAAAATATAATTATAATTATTATTTTTTTACTTTTTTTTTTTATAAATGTAATTTGTGTATTTTGTTTAAAATGATTAATAATGTTTATATTTAGGTATTTATATTTTGGAAGGCATTATTTTATTATTCGATTTGGTTGAACAAATATTTTAAATAGAAAATAAGTTTTAATTTGTTGTTGCGAATTATAACAAGACAAATGTATTTGGTTATGATTAAGACTTGGAATCTTTTAATGATCAGTTTTCGGTATTCTAATTTAGTTATTTGTTTTGGAATGAAAGTTAATGGTGCAATCCTGCAAATGTAATCCGAGTTTTCTTTTAGGTTATGGTTTTCTTGTTTAGTGTTGTCGATGTGGGAACCATTGTTGTTTGTGAAACCTTGTTCCGGAGGCTTGATATTTTAGAATGTTAATTCTCGTCTTGGATTATGCTTTTGGAGTTATTGGTTTTATGTTTGGAAGGGTTGAACGACTTTGTTAAGACTATTGGTTATGAGTAATTGCGAGAGGGTTAATGCCTCGTGTGTCTGGTTTTGGTTTTATGCTTTATATGTGTTAGTTCAACCCTTGCCTACTTTGATTTATGTTAGGGGTCATAGGGAGAGTGGCTCTTCGTGGGCGTCGGTGCCTCAGAATGAGGAAGGGCTCAATATAACCCACGTAAGAGTAGTTAAACAAGTGATAACCTAAACAATAGAATTTAGGGGGATGGGTAGTAAAACACTCAAGATAATAAAATATTGGATTCCTCGTCTATGCATTAGGGCTATCATAGACTAGTGATAGATTGAGAAGACCATGGTTGGAAAAGTCGTAATCTCGTCTTCATGAGAGATTATCGGCTCCGCATTAGCTATCCTATGGTGTCGGCGCCTCAGTTAGGAGGAAGGGTCAGGAGATCCATAGATGGGTGTTGACGCCTCAGTTGGAGGAAGGGCCAGGAGAATCCCATGAGAGCTATGCGATGACACTCTCCACTAGACACCCTTGTACTTTGTTTGTAGTTGCCTCTGGATATTGCATTCTTAATGTTGTTTTTTGATTCTTGTGAATTTTGGTTTATGACTATTATTTAGTTACTTGTTTAATTGGTAATGCTTTATTTAACTGTGATGAGTTTCATAGCTTTAACTTGTTATGTGATTTGTGAATGTTGATGATTGTTTCATTGTATGCCTTGAGTTGTATTTATGTTTGTATTATGTTGTTCATGAGTCAGTTTGGCATTCATGGTCGGGTTCTCTTCCTTGTCACCTCTGAGCACAGGGGGTGAGTTACTTGTAATTCACATGGTTGGGTGGAATGTGCTCCGCACCCGTTGGGTTCCCCATCAACATCCTGTCTTCTCAGCATTTCCGCAGTTGGAGTTGTTCCAGTATTCACTTTGTATTTCAGATTTCATTGTTCTTGTATCAATCCCCATGTTGGGAAATTCAATGTAATTCATTTATCAAGAGATTGTAATGTAACATTAAAACGATGATGTAATAGTTAGGATCATTTGTATCTTTATTAAGAGATTTATTATGGATGTATTATGTGATGTTTATTATTCTCACATCATGGTTAATGGATGTATCCTTATTCATGGTTATTATAATATAAATGGTTATGTTGTAATCTTTATCTTTATTTCTGTTTAGTTGTTGCGATGTAACCTCGCGTGCCCCATAGAACTAAGTGTGTAATGTAATGTGTTATGTGATTATTGTTTAATGTTATTTGCATGTTTAATTTAATTGTTTTTAAAAAAAAAAAAATATTTACATTGTGTGTGTTCTCTAGGGTTTGCACGATGGGCGTTACAAGTTCAATTGGCTAAAGCATTATGTTGTAGGAAAGAGGTCACAAGGTCTAGTCTCCCCACCGTCCTCGTGGTACCGGAGGGTGTTTCGCACCAACGTCATTGGTCACATGAAATTTTTTTACTAGGTGCATTACAGTTTATGGGGGGACAGATACCCGACCGATTCTTACAATCTAAGAAAAAAAAATAGTTGTGCAACTATAATAAATAATAAAAATTAGCATCATCTTTAAACATAATATGATGGGAATTATTTTTCCTTTGATTGTCAATTCTTTACATCTTACATATATTTATTCAATTATTTTTATCTCACATGATTATTGAATTCAATAGTTTTCAAGAAAATAGAAAAGAGATAATAGAGTAGACACTTGGGAGAAAATTTAAAATCTTATTTTAAAAATTAGTTTTGGGTATTATAATATTATACACATAATTAATGTTTTACATGGGTAGTATAAGAGTCTTCTACATTGTAGTTTAAAAAATATTCATACACTTTTATATCATTATTATAGTTTTTGATGTCCATGTTCCATGTCATTAAATCATTTTTTTTTTCAAATTTTAAAATATATTTAATTTTTTTATCAATTATATTGTATATTAATGTGCATTTTTGGTTAAACTATATCTTATTTTGGTAAATATTTTCATCAACAAGTTTTTCGCTCTAGTCCTTTCAAATAGAAAAGTATTTTTTTAATTAAAGTATATATTTAGTGCTTATGTACATGGCTAAGAAACTACAAGAAAGCTTGTTACATGTGAGTAAAATTATTTGAGAAAATGTTATAAGATGAATAGGGTTATATGGAGGATTAAATGTTAGAATATTCCAACATTCATAAAGATTTGAGGTTTGTCTGATATGTTGTGACATTAATAAGGTAAGAGAAGAAAAACCCTTTGAATCATGCTACTGGACCCAGTCCGAGTGCAGTGCAACAGGGTTGTACCCTTGGTATTTCAAGTTATGCGCGGTGCGTGCGTCAATACGTGAGCTCAGGCGAGTCGCAGTGGTGATGCGAGTTGGACACAAGGAGTCTATTGGACATAGAGTCTAGGACTCATCCCAAGTCACATCAAGTCGAGGAGCCATCCGGTGATCCGTTGGGCATTAGCTAAGCCGTGAGGCACGATCCAAGTCTGTACCCAAGTTAAGTGGGCCGAGTTGCATTGGAAGCTAGGCGCTTAGTGTTAGTGTTGCAGAAAGTGCTGAGGCGAGTTGGGACAATATGGTTCTAGCGACAAGGCCGAGTTACTCATGGTAGCATGGGCAGAATGCAGCATGGAGCATAAAGGAGTGCCAAGTCATGCCAAGTCATGGCGAGTTAAGGTAGGTTGTACCAGTCAAGGGTGCAACTCTACAAGGCGAGTTGGACTCGTCCAAGAGTTAGTCAGGCTAGTTAAAGAGTCTGCAATGCAAAGTGAAAGACCCTATGGGCTATGAAGTAGTACAGGACATAAAGGTAGAAATTGGGGAATTCGCCCGTTTCTTGGTGTCATCCTACAGCATGGTGGGATTCATACTAATAGCTTATATAGGGAGGTATGGTCGTTCAAAAGAAGGAACACCATAGGGATGCAATCAAGTGCACCGAGAGTTCACGACAAGATACCAAATGGAAAGGGGATCTCGGGCTCAATGCAGTAAGGAGGAAGTCAAGTCCTCAAAGAGCTAAAAGGAACTCAATGTGAGTTTGACATTGGATCCAGGAGCGCTTAGGGAGCCAGTCTATGTGAAGAGTGAACTCAGAGTTCAAGGTGGACGGGTTTAGTAATCAGTTGTCTTATGGGGGACACAAAGGATGAATACTTGGTGGAATCACCAAGATTGCGAAAAGATGCAGCAGTCGTTCAGGAAAGTGAACAAAGTTAGACATGGTCAGACAATGCAAGCAGAAGAGCTCATAGCAGTTTGCAAGTGCATAATTCCACGATGCACTTGTAGAAGTCAAGCTCCTTCCAGATGGGGGACTCGCAAGCAAAAAGGGGTAATCTGAGAACTTGAAAGGGCTCGTCCGCAAGGGAGTCATGAGTATAGTTGAGCAGTGCTGCAGGAGGTTGACTTCTTAGTGAGAAAAGGGGCATTCAATCCATGCTCTAGTCTAGCCCCCTGACAGTAAAAATTATTTGAAAGAGGTTTTAAATAGTTTTGTGTTATTTTTCTAAGTAGATTCAAACTTCAAGTTCACTTTGACCTTCATAGGGTTAAGTTCATAGATCGTTTTTATTTTGATGAAATTATTCTATATTAATTCCTTATTGCTTAATTTGCAAAATTGTATGATTGAAACTTGAAACTATGAGGCACATATTGTAGTGACCTCTTGTTTTCCACCTTGAGATGTCTTGGTTTCGGCATTGTTCTTTGACTATGTATTAGGGGATACATAGGTCTTTTTTGTGATTGTTTCTTTGGGTGTATTGGTGTTTCAACTTCACCATTTTCATTATTAGCCTTAGTTGTGGATTTTTTTCTTGCTTTGTATGGTGTCTTTGGACCACTTGTGTGTTTTGAGATGAGCTTCCTCAACATATCATTTATTGGTGTTTAATATGCATTGAGATGTGTGTGGCAATGTGCCAAGTTCCTTGTGAGGAATTGATATTTTTATTGTTTTGGTATTTATTGAGGTGCATGTGTGATGTTTTAAATGTTCGATTTATCATAATGCTTTAGTTTATACAAATTTATATTATTATTATTCATGTTATGATTAAATGACACATAAATGCACTAATTTATATTTTATATGATTTTGTACCATATTGGGTGATTATGATATACTTTATCTATTATATATTGAGCATATACGCTTGACATGTGTGTTGAGAGGATACATGTACATGGTTAATTCTCTGCCCAGTTATGTAGGTCTAAGTTATTCCCAAATAGTGGTTAATTTAGAGATGCCACATTGGGCCTTCCTTTTGGTATTCCCTAATCGTACTTAAATCAAGTATGAGATGTGTCATATATTTGACCCTATGTGTTAACTTGGATCCAAATTAGAGGTGCTTCCTAGTTCATTCATGTTGTGAGTTACTAGTATTTGCCTAATTTAATTAATGGTTTAATTTCCTTATTTTTCATAGATAAAATTTTAGGAATTAAATGATTGCATAGATTATCTAGGGAAATATTCTTTTGTTTTGGGAAAAGGGAAAAATAAAGTTAATTATTTGTGGACAACTCCTTTGGTTTGAGAATGTATATACTTGATTTAATCAATTGATAAAATATATTGCAAATGAATAAATATTGAATGCTTTATTTTTTAAATGAAATTTTTGAGAAATATGAATAAAATGAAATAAAGAAAAGAGAAAATTTAAAAATAGAAAAGTAAGCCAAAAGGGAATAAAAAGAAAACAAGTCTTTTGATTGATTATTCATATTTTGAAGGAAAATACTCTCTAAAACCCCCCTTTTGAAAATTCAAGAATGTGGGGAGATTTTACTCAATTTGAATTGGGAAGCTTGGGGAATCAGATGGAATTATATGACAAAGGAGTGTTGATTGTGTGTGTGCACTCCACTTTTTTTTTAAGTTGAGGAAAAATTACAAGATTTCATTGGTTTTGTGTGATTGAAAATTGAGGTAAATCTTCCTTCCCTTCCGTGTTTATTCCGTGTTTATTGTGTTCTTTTCATTTGGATGTCATGCTCACCCTCAAGGGAGTATAGGAATTCTCTCACATATTTAATTATGAGCAATTAGATTTCTTTAAGCTTTGTTTGGAATTTTTTTAAATATAATTTTGTACCCTCACTAGCCAATTTTTAAAAAATTATCATAATTCAAATTTTATTGAATGAAGTAGGTGTTGTTCACATTTAAATCAAAAGGGCATTTTTTTATTTTTTGAAAATTTTTGTTTTAGGAAAATGAAAAACATGAGCTCCATTAATAGAGTTTTCATGAAATTTCTAGTTTTTTCATTAAAAACTAATTAGTAAATTTGGAATTGGATGTTTTAGAATGGGGGATTTCATATCTCCTTCATGGATTTTCATGAGGATCATTTTAAAATCATGCTTCAATTTTTTTATGACAAGTTTTGTGCCTTATTTTCTATGCCACACTCAATTGTAATTAGTTGTGATGAACTTGGGATAAAGGTACTAGAGAATCATAGGGGAGTGACTCTTGATGTAGTCTAGGGCACAAGGGGGCTCGAGGATATGACAAATGAAAATTTTCCTTAATAAATGATAACTAATGACATTGGGTAATTCAAAAATAACCAATATAATAATTTCTATAGCATAGCCAGAGTGCTAGTATAGGTTGAATATGAGCATAGTTCAGGCATGTGTATCATGGATCATTCTTCCTTTCTAGCTAGGTTCCTTGCTTTGGAAAGTTGATGCATACCTGAATTTTCTTAGGCATCCCTTCAAGTTTTGTGATAACACTCCCTACCTTCTCTCTAGCATCTTAACCATGTTTCATTGGTGTTTGTGCCCAATGAGAGTATCTTATCTTGTGTCATTGGTGTTTGTTCCCAAAGAGTGTTTGTAGCCTTATCCTTCATGTGATGTTGATTGTTTGATTCTTGCATTATGTGTATGTTGCATGTATGCTTCGTTTATTTCATGTGTGTAAGTCTTCTCCCTTGTGATTTGTGTGAGTGCTTGTGGCTCGTGTGACTATCTCGTAGAATGGTGGGAGTGGACCTATGGGTACCACATGGTTGGAGTGGTGTGGAACCACCATTTGGGATTTTAGGATCTTGGGAAGAGCTCCAAGATCATAAGAGTTGGAAAAAGGTTTCTTGATTCATTTATTTCATTTTGTATCATATTGGAATATGTAATTTGAAGGACATTTGAGTCCTTTTCTCATATTGTAATATATTATTGGAACTTCCTGAAGGGAGTGATTGTAATTCGACCACATAAGTGGTATCAATTTTATGAATGTTTTTACATGATTTAGTGTTGGATTTAAACATGATTGTCATATTGTATGCTCTTAAAATTAATTGCAATGTTGTATAACATGAATGTAGAAAATATTTTAATTTGGGTGTAAAATAAACTCTAAGTTAGAAAATATGCAATTAGATCTTTGAAAGTTTTAATTTTCCTTTTGTGTTTCTTAGTGTGTTTGATTAAGAGGACCTGCCTCATTAGGGGGAAATTTAGGGTTATTTGAGCGGTATTGGTGGGGTTGGAAGGTCTAGGATTCCTTCCCCTTCACTCCTTATGTCTTTTATTTTGTGTTGGAGCCTCTTGTAGTCTCCCCATCCCTTGGGATCTATATCCTTCGTGGGCTAGCCTAAGGTGAGATCAGGTGTCTAGGACCTCTTTGGTTCCCCAGTCATTTTTATTATTTTTGAGTGTATTTTCATTGTGGTTCCTTTTGGATTTTGAGTGTTGTGCTTGTCCTAGGGACCAAAATTTTGCTAAGGTTTTCTCACTTTCGAGACACGAGCGCAAGAACTAAGACCACAACACTAGGAAGGACTATAGCACATCCTTAGGACTCTAGTGCCAAGCCAAGACTATGGTGCTAGACCTAGAAACCTTAACCAAAGTAGGACAATTGTGCACTCATTCTTGTGTCTTGTCTAGGTGTCAGTGTCCTCTACTGCTCTATTTTTTGTCATTTTATTATTTTTAATATATTTCAACCATTTATTAGGAAAACTTTATACACAAAATTTGTCCCTATTGTCCTAGTGAGTCTTCCCATGTTGTCCCCTTGGTTACAAGTGTCAAACTCAAGGATTTATGGAGTAATTTGTATTTGGGAAGTGTGTTGTTGCTTATAAGCAATTTGTCATTGTTCTAGTTGGTGGAGGGCCTGTACATCCTAGTAAGGTAACCTCTCATGAGGTATTGTCCTTATGTTTAGGTATTTTAAAGTTGTTGAGTGGATTGTAGGTGGTTGTTAACCCCATCTAACTCCTTGTTTCAAAAATCAGTGGTTGAGTCATCTAGTCAAGGTGTGTTGGCTCCTAGTCATTCCATTGTCTGTGTTGGATTTTGTAGTGTTTGTTTGATTTTTTCAGAGTGTCTTGGTGTGGATTTAAGTTTGATGATTCCCCCATCCTACTCTTTTGTTTTGTTCATGAGAGAACATGATCATGGACTAGTACCCGATCATTGTTTGGATGTGGTTCACCCCTCTTAAAGTTCATTGGGGTGGCTTCAGCCCACAAGTGGTAAGTCTTTTGTCGGTGCCACCTTGCTTGTAGCAATGATAAAAAAACCATATGGTCAACACCCTTGTGTTGTTGTGCTTCACATGACACTTGTTTGCACAATGTGGTACTAGTGTGACACATTGTATCTTAGTGGTTGTGGTTGTTTAAAAAAAGTTGTTCAAACAACTTTTGTCATAGGTGTGTGGCTTGGGATATTACATATAGAGTTGAAACTTCTTAACATTTTATTTATAAAGCTATAATATTAATTATTTTATCACTTAAATTCATCTAATCCCTTCGATAAGTTATTCATATTCTAACATACTTAGATGTTGAAGTATTAATTCATCATTTTCACCAAGAGAAATAGTTTGTATTATTTCATTATTTTAGCACAATTAATTTGTGTATTTTATTTCTCATACATAAATAATGTTTGAGTCACACCTTAATTAATGCTCATCCAATTGATAAATTTTCTTACAAAAACTTAGTAAACAATTTAATTAGTGAGAAAATTTAATTTGTATATAAAAAAATAGTGTCAGATGTGGCTCACCCACCCCATTTTGTAATTGATTAAATAATAATTGGTAGGGACAGATTTAAAACTTAATTATTTTTTAAAGTATTTACTTAAGATGGTCAAATATTTTATAAGGTTCCACTCATAAATCATGATATTAAATAATAAGATAAATTTGCATTCAACTCCACCAATTTCATATGTTTTTCTATCCACTAAAACTTTTATTTACAATAATACATATAATATCAATTAAAAAACTTTGCATCCATTAATAAGATACTATTAATGGATGCTAGAATATAATTTATCAATTAAAAAAAATTGTATTAAACAAGTTGCAAGTACAAATTATCTAAAAATGACTCATCTATTTTATTATAGTAGTTAAATAGTTTTATATAATCACATCAAAAAATATTTAATATATTCACAATATAAAAAATAAAAGATTAAGATAATTTATTAGACAATGACCAGATAAGATCAATTTAACATATGAAATCCTTTTATTGTATGGAGAAAAACCTACTTATATAACACTTAAAAAATAAAATTTACAACCCTACTTCATTTAATTTCAAATCTTTAATATCTAATAAAAAAATAGACAAATTATGACCATTAAACTAACTCAAAATATACATACCAACTTATATACCAAATTGCACTACTACTTTTGTCTTCATGAAAAAGACAAACCAAGATCTTACCAAAAGTAGCAACCCAATTTACTAAGCAAGCTATTAATGATAGAAACATGCACTCAAGATAAGCCAAGCTTGGCTCAATTTTATTTTATTTGTATAAATTATTGAATCATTACATTTAGACTATGTGCTCATATAGTGGGAGTATTATAATAATAATCATGAAACCCACTTGTATTAGTATAAAGTTGAAATATACTAGTGCTTATCATTTTCATATAAAGTGGCACACATTCACCCCCACCTATATATTGCTAGAACTTATGTCATTTTAATATAGACGTGCAGCATAAACCTGTTATAAATTATTAACATTTATTTATTCAATTAATAATAAGTTTTGTAACACCCCTTCATTTTGTTATTTTGATCGAACAGTGTTCGTTATGTATATTTTGCCTTGTTAGCACGTTGGTTATAAACTTGGTTACTTTTGATCACTAATTATTAAGCGATGTAAACATTATGTTTTGATGTGATGGTACTTTTATCAGATGATGTTATTATTTCATGTTGTGGATTAAATTATCATGTATGTGAATTATTGATGCTTTAGGTTTTGATTTTGCAATTAATGATTAGAGATGTCAGTTAGCGATATTGTATTGGTGAAGGGGACGGGATCACATCACTCGCACGTGAGTGCCCTGTGATTCCGCGACTTCCTCTTCACGGTGTGTTTTGATGTTTATATATATATGTATGTATGTTCAACACTCGGGTTGTGTGCAGGATGCAGGTACAGGACATTGACTCCACCTGATTTCGCAGGTCTGAGCATGTCCCTTGTTCAACGGAAATGATTGGGAGATAGTAGCTTGGGTTTCTGTGTCGTGACATCACCCTAGCCATAGTGGGTCGTCAAGTTGTCAGTTGGGATAAGCTATTTGTTGTGTCACCTTGTCTCTCCTTGCTTGCATGATTTAAATTTTCTAGTGAAATGGTGTTGCTTTATTTAATTTTATTGCAAAAAAATTCATAATAGAGTGCTCATTGATTTATTAGTTGATTTAATGCAATTGATGAATAATCTAACCGTGAATTAGATTTATTGTGGATTAAGTAAATTTGTCCAATTGTGTTAGCATTATTAAATAATGAGACCAATATATATATATATATATATATATACAATAGAAGTTGTATTGCTTTCTTCATGTAGGAAAAATAAAATTTAAAAATGATTTATTTTAAATGTAATAGTTGGATTCAATTTTGTGAAATAAAATGAATTTAGTTAGTATGGTGGGGTAAATGGAATTTGAATTTTAAATGAGTAATATGCATTTGAAAAGGAAAATGAAGTTTTATTAATTTCAAAAAAAAATGAAATATCCAAAAATATCCAAGTTTGCAATAACTTTTGGTGGGTGGCCAAATTAGGGGTTTGACATTTTTTTTGGAGGCCATAAGGAAAATGCTTTCTTTTTTTGGAATTATTATTTTTTTATGGGCTAATTTGAGAGAGAGCAAGAGGAAAAACTTGAAGAATCTTGGAGAAAAAAAAAATTGTTGAAGAGGATTTGGAAAAGCTTGGAGGAGAAGAAGATTTGGAAGAGCACAATCTCCATTGAAGGACTCTTCAAAAACTTGGAGAAAACAAAAGGTTCCTTATTTTCCTTCCTATATGCAAATTTTATTTCAAAAATCTTGTTTGGAAATGGCTCAAATGTAGTTTTGGATAATTCAAATTTTAGATTTTAAACCCATCATGGAATCACCATTCAAACTTGAAAATGAAGAGTTTGCAAAATTTTTTAGAAAACAATATAAACCATAAATTATGCTCCAACCCTCAATGAGAAATTTGAAACATATTTGAAATTTCAAATGGGATTATGAAAACTTGGGTTGTTTAAAAAATTCTCATCTTAAATTGGGAGAAATTTGGGTATTATTGTGTTAAATTCTGAAATTGCAATGGGAATTTTTTTTTATATACCCAAACTATGAGTTTGCCCAATCTGGGTATTGAAAAAATTAATTTTTACAGTCATTGTGTTGACTGCGTGTTTATACATATGCAATATATGCATATATATGTATAATATAGTATATATATATACATATATATGTATATATTGCATATATATTGTCAATTTTTTTTATAAAATTCGCTCTGGTAAATTGAAACATTTTTTTTTGGTCTGTGTTTTTTTTTCCAAAGGAAAAAAAAATGAATGAAACCCAGTTTTTAATTTTTTTCGGTTGCATGTTTTGTTAGGGGTGAAACCCCACGGCGCGGCCGGCGACTTCACTGGCTGCTGCTCCCATGAAGGGCGGCGCTGCCAGTGAAGGCAGCGCTGGGCGCTGCCATCCCTGGCGGTGTCCCCCGCCATGGCAGCCGGGCGGCAGGGAAGCAGCAGGGAGACCCTACGTCTCCCCTGCCTCGGTTGCGCCTTGCCAGCGTGGGCGGGGCTTTCAACTTTACTTTGTTTTATTTTTTATTTTTTTATTTTTTTAATTTTTAATTTTTATTTATTATTTATTATTTTATATATTATAATATATATTATATTATATATATTTTATAATATATATTATAATATATATATTATATTATATATATATCATAATATATGTTATTATATATATATATTATAATATTTTCTTAATAGTTTAAATGTTTTGTTTTTTTATGAATTTGGGATATAATTTATATATATATACTTAATATATATATATATATATGTGTGTATAGTGTTTTTTTTATATATTAAAGGGTGAAGTAATTTTTTTTAGTTAAGATTAATTATTAATTATATATATATTTTAAAGGATATATATATAATTGATAAGTGTGTGTATTTTTTTTTTGAAGATGATTTATTTCCTTAAAGTGGAAAAGTAATTAAATTTGATATGAGATATTCGTAAAAAGGGTCAGATGAAAACTAGATATAGGAAATGGTGGCTTAACGTAGAATGATTGATTTAATTTATCATATGTATTGTGTCAACAAGAATCATACGAACTTTCAAACATTTACGTGATATGCAAGAACATAGTTGTTTTAAATTGTTTAAATGCACTAATGTGATGAATGATTGGATTTACGAAATCCGAAGGTAGGTTACCTTATATTGTTTGCATACTTCTTTCATCGTGGGGTGCTTATTCTTGTTGGATTTTGAGTCAGATCTCGTAAGTCTTCCAGATTGAATCGTCCTTTATGTGTCTTGAGGTCAGTAGTATGTCAATCAACCTCGTTTGCCATGGTTAGTGCGTATTTGAGTTCAACGTGTTATCTGATTACCTTGGGCGGGAAAGGTTGACTTTAGGTCGTGTTTAGGGATTCATTATCCCTAGGTTGCACTTGAGTACCCTTTTGTGGTGGCATAGTTCCACGTGTTGTCTTAGAGAAGTGGCTTGCATTGAGGGTCGGCACACAAAGTGGTGCCAGGAGATCTCAATGTAAGTTGGTTAATTCAGTGATAACTTAAACCAATTAATTAGTATAGGTGGTACCAACATTTAAAAAGATTAATTTTTTTGCCTCGCTCATGGATGCAAGTGCTTGCATAGGCTTGGGATGAGACGAGAAGGCCTGGAATGGAAAGATCGTTATCTTGTCCCTTCGAAAGATAACTGATTTCGCATTGGTTCGCATGTGGGGCCGAGAGTCGTTAGAGGTTACCAGGATATCCCAAGATGGGGGCCGGGACCTAGGAAGACTTGCCAAGATATCCCATGCAGCATTGTGATGACACTTCTCTTAAGACAGCATTATGTTTGTAATCGTTATGTGTTCATGTATTTAGAATCTGGAAGCATTGTTACCTTTTTGTCATGTGTTGTCATGTTCGTATCCTTTCCCAGTTGAGTCATGTTGCCTATGTTTAGAGGTTGTTGGTCTTGATCTGAAACCCTTGTTACTATCTCCTAGCACGGGGGGTGAGCCTTCGGGTATCACATGGTTGGGTGGAACGTGCACCATTCTCCGTTGTGTTGACAGTATCTTTTGTGGGCGAGACTTTCGTGTTGGAGAGCTCGTGGGATTACAGTTGCTACCTTGGTTTCATTTATGCTAGTGCTTTTGTATTTTATTTACCCCTCATTTCATCGAGGTGGAAATTGTAATAAACAATTATGTCATTGATTTACCTCATTCTGGGAATGAGAGATGTAAATGTAATTATATAACCTTTGTCTTGGAACCGTGAAGGATCTCATGGTCTAAATGGAAATCTCATGTATGGAATGTATGTGCTTAAATTAGATTAAGTGAATGTTGTTATAGTTCATTTCATGCATGTTGTTTTAATTTGTGAATTAAATTAATCTTTGTCTCGCAACCTTAGGGGATTGTTGGCTTTGTGTTGTTGTCATACATGTAATTGTAATTTAAAAAAAAAAAAAAAAATTGTAGTGAAAATTGGTTGTAGTTTGCAACTTCCCCTAGGGTTGCGTG
>VDFB02367207.1:0-24029 GCA_007258455.2 Sequoia sempervirens
GGAGAGGGGGTAGGAGGGAGAGACTTGAGAGAGAGAGAGAGAGAGAGTGGGATAGATATAGAGGGTATATAGATAGAGGGTATATAAGGTTAATGGTAGAGGGTAGAGGGTTTAAGGTTTAAGGGTTAATGATTTAGGGTTTAGGTTTAAGGGTAGAGGGAGAGATATAGAGGGAGAGAGGGTAGAGTGAGAGAAGAGGGTTAAGGGTAGAGGGAAAGAGATTGAGGGAGTGACTCTTAGAGAGAGACCTGAGAGAGGGAGAGGGGGTAGGAGGAGACTTGAGAGAGAGAGGAGTGGGAAAGAGATGGAGGGTATATATGGTTAATGGTAGAGGGTAGAGGGTTTAAGGGTTTAGGGTTAAGGGTTTAGGGTTTAGGGTTTAGGGTTTAGGGTAGCGGGAGAGATATAGTGGGAGTGAGTGAGAGAGAGAGACCTTAGAGAGGGAGAGGGGGTTAGGAGAAAGAGACTTGAGAGAGAGAGAGAGAGTAGAGGGTAGAGGGTTTAAGGGTTAAGGGTTTAGGGTTTAGGGTTAAGGGTAGAGGGGAGAGAGATAGAGGGAGTAGGAGAAAGATAGAGGGTAGAGGGGAGAGAGAGAAGGAGAGAGAGAGGGAAAGAGATAATATTTAAATATTTTATATATTAGTAATATATATATATATATATAAATATTGATACATTAACTAGAATATCATTGAAATAATATTTATATATTATACACAATAATATAATATATTATATATTAAATACATAATTCAATAAGAGATTATCATAAATTGTATATTATATATTAAATTATAAACTTTATTACATTTTTTAAATCATATATTATAAATTGTATAACATTTTTTAAACTCATATCTAAAACATATCGGATATCGGATTTCAATTGGATATCTAATATCTCTGACACAAAATTTAATGCCTAGGGATTAACCTTGGGCTTGCTTTGGAATTTGGTTTAGACCTGCCAATCCTAAGAAGTCAACACAAAAAATGTCTTTAACAACTTACCTTGCTTTTCCAGACTTCGCCCATGTGGCTGACAACTTTTTTTTTACCCAAAATTGATGAAACGAAAAGGGTTTGTAAAGGAGCTTCTCAACTTTCCACCAATATAAATTATACTTTACTTTGAATCTAATAAATAAGTATTATTCATTTTTTTATTAAAATTACGACTAAAGTCCTGATTGATAGGTTGATTGAAAAACATCTATAACTTTCAAATGATATCACATTCTATGCTTCGCATACTATAGGATTAAAAAACAATTGAATTTCATGAAGTTTTGACCAAGTTAAGGTGGTCAAACATACAAGTTTTTATATTTTTTAAATTTTGTAATAAAAAATTCATAATTAATTATTTACTTGGAAAAAACTTACAAAAAATAATGCATCACATTTGGACATGATTCCTCTACTTATATCTAAAATATTATAAAAAAATATTATGATTTTATTATAGTCGGGGTGGTCAGACAGACACCTACTTCTTATTTTTTTCCTGAAATTTAAGTACTACTGCATTGAAATTTTAAAATTTCACCAAATAATTTAAAAATAAAATAAAATAAACCTAGTAGTTTAGAAACTACATTCAATTTTCCATAGATTCTATTCCTACATATTTTTTAAATAATATAGATAACTTATTCAATTTTTTACGTCAAGTTGCCTAACTATGATTTTTCTGAATTTTCATTGCCACTTAAGGGCCTATTTTTTCCATGATGATCCTCCACATACCCTAAAATTTATCATCATAGATAAACATGTAAGGACATAAGGAAGATATGATAATTAAATTAGATATAACATGAGATAGGAAAGATGCCCTCATTATTCTTCTAATTAGGGCAAATGCTAGAAGCCATAAATACTACATAACATCCATATAAGCACTAATAAAATGTGAGAGATAAGCAGGAATAAGATTATAATATGCAATCATATAATATAAAAATGATATGGATCATAGATTTGGTGTCATAATAGATGGATACATAAACATAATAAGGCACATGAACATATGGTAAGGACTATAAACATGTAGGGCACACAAACATTATAAGCCTAAATATGATAGGTATTTTAAAATTAAGGGTAATCACTTGATGAGAATTCCATAGGATAAGAGGTAATCAAAATAGTTATGGAACATAAGGAATCAAAGTAACATCAAGAATCATGAAAATATAAGAACAAATTAAGGAGCATGACAATTGTAAATAGTGAATAGGTGACATGGGAGATATAAAAATTAACAAATAAAATAGGAAAAAATATGAAATAAATGAAAAACATGGGAAATCATAGGAGCTAAATATCATAAACATGTGAACTTAGATAAATTAGAATATAGGAAGTAAAGGAAGCACTCAACAATGATAAAGAAGATGTCTCCATGTGGGAAACAAAGTATGAGGCCTTATACAGATGGTGAAATAAGAATAAGAGGAGACACAATACATATGGGATACAATAAAATATAGAAGATGACAAAAGGATCAAGTATAAGGACAAAATATAAAAGTAATAATCACGTGCACACATAAAGATGCTAAAAGATCTCAAATAATAATTTAATTAGATTTTCTCCTCATCCAAGAAGTCATCCTCATCCTAACAAGTAACATCAAGCTCCTTATGAGGAGGAAATCCATATAATTAAAAAATAAAGCTATGTAATTAACAATGAGGAACTTGATCCATAAAAATATTTTTCATTTTCCACACTAATGAAGTTGTATTTTTTTATGAAATGCCAATTTTGAAGCATGTATAGGACCCATATCAGTACTGATGTAACCTACATCGTAAGTCTTCAAATCTTTAAACCCCTAAAGTTGAACCCAAGTATTTACCTTGAACCCTAAATTCCAAAACCTAAATGATAAGTTCTTAAATGGTTAAATTAGGTATACCCTCAATCCTAAATTGTAACGCCCTGCCATGCGAACCCCAAAGGACACTAAAGCTTCTAACATTTATGACATTTTTTAAAGTAAACTAATATAAGTGTACATTAACATATATCATTAGTAATGAAACCATATAGATATATATCACCTAACTAAGTCCCTTGGGGTAACATGACTGCATTACATTTGAATATCTCTAACATAATCCAACTCCCATAATGATTATTAACTAATTGTATATTCCACTTAACCATTATATAGAATTAATTATCAACGAACGTACATCCATAACATAATATAAATGAAAACCATCCATCACATCAATCAATTTAAATATAAATATTTCCACAGATACAACACCATTAAGGATCACATACTGAGAAATAATAAACACATAATAATTTACAAAGATCAACATACATTGCATAAAAGATAAGCATCCATCAACAATCATAAGATAATGCCAAAGATTACAATCATTCCATTTATGATATGAAGACACAATTTTCAATGATTACATCAATACAATGGTACTTCCCAACATGAACAAGAATTGTACAACAACATGGAATAATAAATTTGAAAAGAATAAGCACAAAGCACCAAGACTGGATCCAACTCTGGCACATCCCTGAAGTCACCGCAAATGGTTCAACTCTGCATAGCTTGATCTTTGGTTGGGGACCCAATGGGGTGCATAGCACATTCCACCCAACCATGTGGACCCTAAGGTCCACCCCCAGTGCTAGGAGATGACAAGAAGGACCCACAACAAGGGAAGACAATCAAGTGAACAATACTAACAAGACATCACAACAAAAACAACAACAAACACAAGAAAACATCTGCTTCCAGAGGAGCAAAATCAACAAGGGGGAAACAACAAACATGCAAGGTTTCTAAAGGAAGAGTGTCATCACATGGCTCGACATGGGTTACCCAATGCAGATCTTCATAGGTTACTGGGCCCCATCCAAGGTTACCCTGACAACCTCAACCAATCCCCGGCCCCCACTCTCACACATGTGGAATCAACTCACATTTCATGAAGACAAGGTAGTTTATTTTCCATTCCAGGCCTTCTCATCTCATCTCAAACCTCAACGAGCACTTGAGCCATGAAAGAGGCATCCATTATCTTGTATCAGTGTGATTACTACCCAACCCCCCTAATTATTTATTAGGTTTTCACTTGATTAACTCAACTTCCACATGACTTACCCAATATACCACTTAGAGTTTCAACCCTCGTGGGAAGCCACTCTCCCTTGTAGCAAGAAAATATCATAAACACAAATGGGGCAATCCAACTTGCAAAAAATATCAAGGCCAAATAAGTGATTACATCAAGTGAGGCATGCACCATCTCACACTAACACTGCATGGTAAAGGAAACCACTTTCAAGTGCAAGGATAAACCCACCAAAATAAAATTCAACATAAGAAAAATAGTTCACAAAGAATCAATTTGAAAACCAATAATAAACCTACATTTTCTTTCCCCACCTCTGGAAGCCCAAAAAGAACGACTACCCAAGAACTCACAAGCGAGGGTAAATCACAACAATACGGGTTCCCAAATAAATTGCGACATAATTTCAATGAATGAAGGCTCCTCAAATCGAGATTAACTCAAGAGGAAGTCGCATCAAAATGGAACCATTAAAAATCCACCTTTATATGCATGAATTCAATCCATGTATTAATCATAAAGAATAAGTTAGACAATTAATTACCTTCTGTTTATTCGTTCATTATAGAGTCATTTGATAAATTATATAAACATATTTATAAATAACTCGACATTTCATTTATTACAAGTAAACGAGTAAACCTTATAAAATAAAATCAACATCTATTATCAATTCAAATATAAATTAATTAAGGAGAAAGCCCTCATTCAAAAGATATTATATTTCATTTATTGAACAAGAACTCCAAAAAATTTAACTAACAAAACAATAAACATTTCTCAACTCAAACGTAATCGTACTAGCTTCTATTTTTTGAGAAAAATCATCCAAATATATGTGTGTGTGTGTGTATGTGTGTGTGTATAAAGAATAATAATTAATCAATTACATTTTATTTATACACTCATTATGAAATTATATAAAATAATTAAAGAAAACTATTTAAACATATTCTTCCATTTCTAATAATTTCCAATTCATTTACTATATTGTTACTTTTTGTTTATCTAAATCAACAACCTCTATTTTCTAATTCAATTAATCTTTTATTTACTAAGACCAGATAATTCATCTATCTATAACAAATCAATTACTTTATCATTAACTAATTCAACATCTTCTATAATCTTAATCAAAATTCATCTAATCATTCATTTACTTCTATTTGAATAAATTAATGCACCTAATTTAAATATGTTAAATAATCCTTTCTAAAAACATTTCTTCTATAATCTTTAACCCTAATATAATATACCTATAAACCTACATATACATCTTCAGTCTATTTTTATGCGTAAATGTTAATATAAAAATCTTGATGAGACTAATTCCCTAACCAATGGTAACGAGGTTTGATTAAAATCAAACACCTATCTATATAACTCCAAACTTATATAAACTTCATATATAATCATTTAACCTCACAAAAAATATATACATAACATGTATAGCCATATATATATATTTATACCTTAACATTAAAATTCTAGATTTTTCATATTAGTAGATGGATTTTTACATCTGACATATTAGATTAAATTTTACCGAAGATTTATCATTTATTTTTTTAATATTAATACATAATATATATATATCTATATATATATATAACTATATATATATAATACATGAAAAGCTAAACCGAGAGGGCAGCCTAAGAAAAAGCAAAAGAATAATTAGAGTAGACCAGATGGGCGCAGCCTGCATGGCATAAGGGGTTGAGACAATGAAGGTTTGGCCTATGCTCAACATTGATAGGCATAGACTTGAACGATTCCAAGGCAGCAAGAAACATCACATTTTAACTGATGAAAGAGGACGATTCTAAACAGTGACAAGTTTGGAGGAGACTATTAGTAATGCAAAAGAAACAATTCCAAACAAATCAACCCATAAGAACCAAACCAAACCAGTTCGATGCAAGTAGAAGGAGTCTCTTGAAGAGAGGACTGGCTGGTGCATCCCAAGTAGGGCTTAAAAGCTAAAGTCCAAGTGTTCCCAAAGTTTTTTCAATCGGTGGTTATATCTCTCATACCCAAGATAAACCCCATAATGAAATTAGTTATTAATAGGTACAGAATGGGACTCCCAAAATTTAACTGGTAAAATAACACATACAAATATTCCTCACTCCATATGTATCTCTAAATACAAATTTTCAATCGACAACTAGAACAACTTGGGAAGAGGTCGACACCACAGCAAAATCACTATCTTAAAAGTATGAAATCTATAGAAAACTAGAGTGGTAAGGGATGGTGCAGGAGTATAGGGGAAAATCAAAACTCTAACAAAAAGAAACAAAGGCATTGAATGGTCAAACTCCTACGTTGGGTGCTAATTAAGGCTAGCACAAAAATCGAAACAAAGCAAGAATAATTCCGCCAATAAACAATAATCTCTTATATCAAAATAGGAAGTTGCTACCAATATTTTAGCCAAGAGCATACAAAGCAGTTGATTCCATTAGTATAGCCAATTTCAAGGAGAGTAAAAGTGTGTACATGCGATGTTCAGTCAATTAAAAAAAAGATGAGTTTTCTTCAGCATAAAACGGGCCTTTAAATGGTAGAAGCAATATGATCTACGTGCTAACAAAAAGTTCATATTCTATATTACTCATAGCCAAGGAGAATCAGCTTCATCAAGGCAAGCATATGATCAGAAGAAACATTGATTACACCAATGGATTGAGGGTAGACCTGAAAGTATTTGTAGCAAATAAAAATGATAGGTGTGAGGCTGAATTCCTCGGCTTGATACTATTAAAATCATAATCTACAGCTATCAAATAACTAGAGACCTGAATTCACTATGCAACAGCAAATAAAAGCAAGCCAGGCATAGAATAAAAACCATGAATGGTTATAAAATTGGCTAGCTGGAACATGGACTCAATAATATGGGATGGAGAGAGAAATTTGAAATCCTTAAGAAGAAAAGCAAACAGCGTAAAGTCATCTACAGATTGAAACAAAGGCGCTAAGTATGTAGAACTATAGCCAAATACACTGATTTCAATACTCTTTTGAAGATGAGACTAAATGAAACAAACTAAAATATAGATTTTTCATAGAACAAATGCAATCTTTTTAAAAGAATGATTTGATTCACAAAATAGAATTCAAGCAGTCGTTTCACAAGAAGGCGAGAATTCATTTTCATAAATTAGAAAGTGAAAAGAAAATAAAAATCAATTACAACAATGACCTGAACTCGTATGCTCGGTAGTGAAGAAGATGTTTCGAAAAGAATTCCTTTCGTAGCCACAATTTCCTTCCTCTAAAACTTAATCACTTTTAAAGAAAATATTCGATCCTAACACTGTATTCTTCTCAAATTAATTTGCAGAGCAAAGATTCTCCATTTCAAAAATGAGATCTACTCATCCAAAAACATTTTTCCAAAAAGAACCCGTATACTTAAAACCAGAAAGATTTTTTTATTTTTTCCAAACTAAAAATCCAAAAGATAAGTTTCGATACCAAAAAAAAATTCAACAAACCATTTGAAGTCGTGCATGTGCACGCATTGTCTTTTTCCATCTTTATACTTCAGTTTGAGAATCTTATCTCTTTTATTTAATTTAAAATTCAATTACCTTCCCATTTAATTAATTAAAATCCAATGACAATGTAGAACCCCAATCTTAGACTTGCACAAACATAGCAAACAAACACATTATTAGATCCAAATGTAAGTTAGAACTAAGATTCCCCATGAAATTCATCTACAATGCTCAAAATAGGAACAACAATGAGAACAAAACAAGAAAGCAATGAAATCTTATTTAAACATGCAAACTCCCAATCGCATGGGGGAATTGGTGCCAATTTGATTGAAAATTGGCCCTTTCCCAACTACTTTTCAAGCTTTGTGATGGTTTGATGAAGATTGATCCACTTGTTGATGAAGAACAATGAGCTCCTTGGTGAAATCTGCAATAACCTAGCTAAAATGATGACAAATGCTATGAATATGGATAAAATTAGCTCTCAATGTGAAGAGAGTAACTTTTATCTAAGTTGTGAATCCCAAATGAGAATAAAAGCCTCTTCTTTATAGATTGAGATGTTGAAGAATGAGGAAAAATGCATGAAATTGGGACTAATTTCCAACCAATGGCCAAATGCCACTTATCAACATGTGAGAGGTTGAAAGTTGAGCACATTTTGGCCAATATGCCAATAAATAATATTTAGTGGAATTTCAAATATGTGAAATGACTTGTTGGAGAGGGAAAGAAAATGACTTAAATGCCACTTGGCTCAATGCACAAGGACATGTAAGAAGAGATAAATACTTTGTTGGAAGGACAAACCACTTGGAGGGATTTTCAAATTTGGAGTAATATTCCCCTAAATATACCATGTTGAAAGAAAATAAGGATTTAATAAATCAATTAAATGCATTTTCATGTGCAAGTGGAAAAATCTAGGGGATTTTGGTGATTAGGATTAAATTAATCAAGATTTGATTAATTTAATAGGAGATTAGTTGATGTGACTATTTAATTTAGATTTTTGGATTGATTTAAATCAAAATTGAGAGGAATGTGATTTAGATTTAATTAAATAAAGGATTTTGATTTATTTAATTAAAGAGGGATGATGTTAGATTAAATTAAATTAGGATTGATTTAATTTAATAGAATGACTTTAGATATTTAATTAAATAAAATGGATTATTTAATTAAATAAAGACTATAGGGTTAATTAAAAAATATTGATTTATTTAATTAACAGGAGAGAATGACTTAATCAGATAAATAATGATTTATTTAATTAAGGGATGAAATATGATGATTTAGCTAAGAAGATGATTTAGGTCGAAATGGTGTTAGTAAATCAGGATCAAGTGTGTTGGTATATTTTACGTGTCTATATTTTGCCCCTCTTTGAAGCAAAGTACTTGCTACGTTGGTTCAAAGAATAAACTGCCTTGATCAAAATTAAAAAAAAAATCACTTTTCAAAATTGCCCCACTTCTGCCCTAGCAGCAGAATTATGCTGATATAATTCCCCCTCAAGAGATAGGACAAAAAATTAAATTTGAGGGTGATCTTGCGAAAAAAAGAGGACAAGGTGCTTGACGGGTCCAGAAAGGCTCTGGGATGCCAAAAACATGCAAAAACACAAAAAAACGATGGAGAACGGCCTTTGATTAGTTGAAAATGGGATCGAGGGTCCAAAACCCTAGCTGGACGGCTAAACGAGGTAAAAAATCCTACCTTCTAGGCTTAAATAGGCCTCAGAGGACCACTTCTAATTCATTTGCACATATAGCCAGGCTTTGAGATTCTATGATTTTGATCTTTGACCCCTTCGAGAGATGGCACAACGACCACTTCCATGACATATTTCAGATCGAGTACGAGTGCACCAAAGGCTGCCTAGCACTGGACCAATGGTGAGTCAACTTGACCCAACCTCATTTTTTATTTTTGTGTGCATTCATTAGCTTAGGAAGTTATTTTTAGCCCATCGGTTGAATACAATGCCACTTTAAACTTGATTTCAGCATCTCATGGCCTCAAACTAGGCCATAGTCATGAATAGCGATATCGCGTCACAGTTTACAGTTAGGGTTCAAACTCCAAACTGGACCATATTTGAGAACATCCACATGGCGGGCCGCCTTGCAAACTAGGTTTTAACATTAAACTGACTCGCACTTCAAAATGCATCACAGCAACGAAGTTTGAGAATTTAGAGCTCCTAGTGGCGCAGTTTGGAACTTTCAAACTGCGTTGCACCCACAAAAGTGACGCATGTGCTGTTTCAAGCACGTTGAGACAAATCAGGATCATGATTTTTTATGAAATTTAATGCAATGACTTTTTTCTATGAAATTTAACGTAGTGACTTTCCAATACAAGAGGAGGTGGAGATTCTTTATTCATGTGAGCGCAGGTCCTAAAGACATTTTGGCATATTAGAGGGTGTGCACGAGCGGCTATAGGAGCACCTAGGAGTGATTGGACTCTGGTATATTACATATGCATCACCAATGAGGACTCACTTGGGTATGATGACAGTGCTTGCAAACTAATGGCACAGCGAGGCATCCTCCTTCCACTTTCCGACAGGCAAGGCCACACTCACACTAGAGGACGTGTGGAAAATACTTCGATTCATATCCATGGAGAGCACGTTATCTATTATGTGGATGTCGAGAGGGACGTATGCTACAATGTTATGGGCCTTGATGAGATCATTTTTTTCAAAGGGCTAGATTGAGTTGGAGCATTACAGGTTCACTATGTCACCCTTTCACTTGTTCATAGCAGCCATCATTTCAGGTCTCGTTGCACTAGATCGGCGAGGCCGATATTTCAGTCTTGCATGGGGGCTCGCTTTATGTGGGGGCTAGTATTGATGGCTTCTCTATACCGAGATTTACATGAGTTCGTATACAGTGATAGCAGAGCCATCGAGGCTGGGGTCACACTCCACATATGGGCTTGGAAGCACATTGTTGTGCTCCGTTTGAGAGTTGTAGCTATTGATATGGAGCCAGACGATCTAGTTTTCTGGAGGTACAAGGGAGGTGTTTCATTTACAAAAACAAGACAAAAAAGGATTCCTCATTAAAGGAGAGTCCTTGATGACATCCAAGCTTTCAAAGGGTGGCCATATCTTAGATGGTCTGCATGGTATGATGACACCCAACAACTATTTTTTGCTCGGCAGGATAGACCTATGTAAGGCAAGGAGCACACGATGATAATACTTGCCTAGCCAAGTACAAAGATTGTTCGAGGAGCCTCACGACAAACCGGATGACCTGTACATTACAATATTTGTGCGTACTACGAGGGAGTCTTCATGGGGCAGATACATTCCCGTAGACGAGACAGTTCAGAGCTTCAAATAGTTGGTGGCCAGGCCATGGCCATATGATCAAGTTTAGGCCGATGCAGGTACTACTCAGGCCTACAGAGATTGATTTCAACAACCTCTCAAATTGACAATGCCAGGGACACCATCAGCACGGTATAGGGCTAGAGGAAAAGGAGAAAGACAAGGTCGGGGCCAGGGAGGCCGAGGGGATGTAAACGAAGAAGGGGACTGGGGAGGAGGTGGGCCACCTAATTAGCCAGATGAGTGTAGGGTTCCACAGGATCAATAGCCAGATGCCCCAAAATAGGACCAGTATCAGGGGCAAAAGGATCAAGATCAGGGGCGGCAGGATCAAGATGGACAAGGAAAACAACCAAATCAATAGCCACTGAGAGATCAGGGACCTCCACCATCACCGGGTTAGAGGGATGCCCTGAGATAGCAGCTACAGGCTCAGGTTGCAGGGCTACAACGATAGGTTGTTGCCTTGATGGTAGAGAGAGACCAGCTATAACAAGAGAGAGATTAGGTTGTCCACTAGAGGTAGGCTGCAAAGCTTAGGGAAATTGAGGAAATGGGTTGTTGTCAGTAGCTTGAGAGCATTTTTGTCCCTTCCTCTCAAGTTCAATGTCGTTATGAGCATATAGGGAGGCGGTCAAAGAGGCTGACTAATACAAAGTTCACTATCATCTGGCTGTGCCCCGAGTGTCTCAGGTCCCAGAATTTTCTCAGCAAACAGGTTACAGACCCCTCGAGGATCATGGAGAGAAACATCCTGGTGAGGGCAAGGGCAGTCAATAGGGTTAGCCTATTTTTATTATTAGAGACACGATTCCTCTTTTGCGATCCATGGGCTCATTTTTCATATCCCCATGGGCGACTATACTTAATATATTTGATACACACTTGATCCATATTTTGTACTATGGCAGTATATTATTTGATGATGTATATGAGATGTTATGATTCGATGATGTGTCCTATTCTATTTATGCTTTATGGATGGATTTTTATTTCTACATGCGATGTAATAATTCTAGCTTATGTGATGCAATGCAATGATATTATGTGATGCAGTGATTTATGGATGCATTTCTTTTTTCAGTATCTTTTCTTATGCACTTTTTATAATGATGTATGGATAATGCAAAATGTTATGATATGCAAATTCTTAGACTAACAAATCTATATTATGCACCTAATGGATGATAAAATATATGAGATGCAATCTTTTTCTTTTTAGTGTTTTTCTCATGTATGATATGGCAATGCATTTATGGATGACATAATGATGCAAATGAATGATGATGCATATGATATGGTGATGTTTTATGAGATGCTTAGATTAACCAATCTAATGCAATGCATGTTAGATGATTCAGTGTTTCCTATATGATATGATATGCATTATGCTGAAAGTTTGTGGATGCAGGATGGATGCATAGACGATGGTGATTTATGATTAATTGTCATGGTACTATGTTAGTGAGGAAAGAAAATAGAAGAAAATAAGAGACTCCAACAAGTCAAAAGATGCTGATGACGATGATGATGATCTTCTTACCAGGAGTTGGGATTTTAAAAGGGCCAATTACCTTATGTTTGATAACATACATAGGTACAATGCATCATGGTATAAAGAACTAGGATGGTGTTGCACCTAGTGCGATGAACTTTCACTCAACAATAAGATAGGAGTACTCTTGTTCACACCTAGCATACAAAACCTTATTAAAATGCAGTTCAAACATTTCAAATAACTTGGACCAACCAAGTTATATTACAAGACTATCCAACAAGAACAACAGATAAAAAGATAATGATCGCTACCCCATTCCTTTCTCTCTAAATCCCTTCATTTGGGACATCATTGAGAGGTCATCAAAATGAGCGCAAATAAGATAAGCCAAAAGACAGATAAAGTAAACAAGCAAGCTAATGTTATTCAATACCGCTAGCCAAGGCTAAACTACAGTGATGCCTAATGTTGATGTCCATTGTAGGAAGGATGTATCGTAGGACATGATGATATTAGATGATTGATTTGGGATTGATTAGATTATAAGATATTGATATGAAAACTTGACCAACTTGTTTACTTACTAACCTAGGCTTGAGACCTTGACAATTGAGTTTTCACTTTGAATTGCTAGACCTGTTTCTGATTGTTTTACCAAAGATTGAGGATGACGATTCATTTATTATGAGTGATGTTTATTGCGGCTGAAAGCAAGATGATACAGATGGATTTTTTCAAATATTTGGATGTTTTTGGGGTTTTGAAATGTTTTGAGGCTATTTTTTTTTTGGTATTTTTGAGATTTTGCAAATGTTTTGGGGTTTTCTGAGATTTTGACCAAGAGACTAACCTAAAGACCTATCCTAGGGGCTTTAGAGGTTGATCAAAAAATTGGCCTTGCCTACATTATACATGCAGAGACCTTGTAGTTTGATTGACACAGACTTGATTATCAATGAGATATGAACAAATGGACTTCCAATTTATTATGACGGACTCCTAAAGGACTAACCTAAGTGTCTTGGGGGATGATCCAAGATCAACCTTGCCTACGTTCAAGGATCGGAGACCCATAGCTCGACCAAACAGCTCAATTTTTTGAATTTTTGAACTATTTTTGGATTTTTTTATTTTTTTGATGTTTTTGGATTTTCCTGATTTTCTGATGTTTTTGGATTTTTCTGATTTTTTGATATTTTTGGATTTTCTGATTTTGGGATTTCAAGAACATACACGAATCCGATCTGTTGCAAGAACATGGTCTCAATGTGATGCAATAGGCTACTTTGATAAAGGCAAGACAAACTAACCTTGAGAATGAGCTGAGTAGTACTAAGAGGGATCATGACACGAACACAGGACCAAGCTATGATGCAGATGTAAGTGGATGATGGATGGAGATATGGAATGTGATGGAAGTGTGATGGATGGATGATACAGAATGAGTCATGGTGATCCTGGTGGATGGATAGTGCTTATCTACACAAGGTGCCTATTTTCCACGTTTTCACCAAGCTACTTGCCCAAAGCACCACTGAAGTGGTTTTCACAAGTGGACAATTTTTCTCTTTACAGTTTTTAATCCTTTTTCTGATTTTTTGGATTTTTTTATTTTTTGATTTTTTTGTTGTCACCAAGATGCCTGTTTGCTAGGTTTTCATCAAGGTGACCATTTTTTCAGGACATTTTTTATTTTTATTTTATTTTTTTGTTTTATACCTTGAGAGATTTAGGCATAATTTTTTTTGAGATGGGAGTTGTTCATGGTCTCCTATAGAGGCTCACCTTTCAGTGTCAATAACTGATATGCCCCTGACTTGTAACTTGTTTTGATGATGAATGGTCCCAACCAATTGGGTTCAAACTTACCCTTGCTATTTTGATTGGGAACGTTCTTCTAATTTTCCTTCAGCACCATCACTCCTACTCGGAATGTATGACTTCTAATCTTATTGTTATAACTCTGGTTAAGTCAATTTTAATAGACTTGCAAATGATTTAAAGTATCCATACGTCCTGTTAGAACTGTAAAATTTTGAAAATTTCATGGTTGTGCATACCCATTAGTTCCCAAAAAAATCCCAAACCATAAGCACATGAATCTAATTTGCATAACAAATTTTCCCATATTTTATCATTTGGTACCATAGAATTCACCTATCCTTGAGTATTTCAATGTGTAAACCATATCGGCAAGACATCGACAAAGTCTCAACGATGTTATTTCATTTGGTAATACACATCGACATGATGCAGTTTGTAGTCTCAGCGACACAGGGGTCCTATAGGAAAAATAGTGGTCAACGGTGTAAGTCATAACGAGCTTATTTGTGTCTTATCGATCATGGTACAATTCTAGAGCATCAAAAAGGAATCTATAATATTCTTAACAAGTTTTCCATAAAAGTGGATCCTATCAGTAGTATATTGTCATCGAGTGAGTTCAAGGAAGTCTTGTTGACCCACCATATTGCTATAGTCTCGCCAATAACAAAATTCATCAGCCAGACTTGAGCTGTCAGTGTAATGTCCTAGAGCACTCATTTGGTTTCGCTGATAAAGCAAGAGAAGATTTTGTCATTGTCATCAATATGAAGTCTTGGAGTTCCACTGACCCCTAGAGTCACAACAATATGTTTGATTATCAGTGAGATAGGATTTTTTTGAGAGAGCTAGGATGCTCATGCTGAATGAAGTTCCATCAGCAGGAAAACCACTGTGTCTCGGCGATCAGAAAGCAAACTGAAGGAAACATCTCGGTAAGACTTGAGTACTCAGAGGAATGTTTGTTGACCCCTATAGCCACAATGACACTCAGGATTGAAGGCATGGAGTGTTAGGGAGACTCGTGACATCTATATGACTGCATGACACCATAGTTAAATATGATCTATTGGCTATCAGTGAGACTTAGAACATCAATGAGACTATGGGACACCAAAGCGATATTTGAAGTAACATTGAACATCAGCGGAACTACATGTTGTCTTTGTGGGTGTCTAGTGAACATTTGGAAAGGCTCGAATACAATAGATCACCGAGATTGGAATATGAATGGACGTGACCTTTCATGTGGCTAATATATAAATACCCATTTTTTACAGTGAAAGAAAGAGGGGGGATCGAAGAAAATATAGTAGGGTATAGAATGTTTATAATTTTGAGACTATGATGGACGTAAAAAGAAATGGAGATTTCAATTGAGTTTACTTGATTTGGTGGCATTTTTCTAGTTTCAGTTGTTTGTTGTGTTAATTAAAAAGTATTGTTGAAGTTGTCTCCAAGGTTGATGTTTTCTAATTGTTTAAATTGATATATCAAGGATATTTTTTCAGTTTATCACTGCACACTTGTTGTATATGTATGGTTGGATTAATTGGTTCTTTCAAGGAGAGATTAAATACTTTTAGTCAATCATAGTAATTAGGGAATCTCATTTGGATTATTAAGAAGAACTCAGTAGTCACATCCTTGCGTGTTTATACTAGTTATAAACTTAAAATTGTATGCCAAACAATTTGAGTATCTACCAGAAAGAGGTTATTCATTTCAGATTATCATTTGAACTCCGTATACCCAATAAGGCACTAGTCTCTATCATTCTACTATTTAGTTTCATTCATTTTTTCATATGAACACATTATATTTTAGCCTTGATATTGCTTATACAATTTATACCAAATTAAAACTCATTTATCCACTCCTATTTTCCAGTGTGGGTAAATTGCTTTAGGAGATAAACAAAGGTCAAGTCTACCTCATTTTTATAGTACACCCACCTAGGTTTGGCAGCACATGAAGAGTAGAAGGTTCAATTCATTTGGCCTTGTCTATTACCTTGAAATGTATCTATAGATTAGCAAACTCTAGAGGTATTTTTCTTGCATTTTTGAGACCTAACACATCACTCATCCAGTAACTCCAGCTCATTCAGTCTTGATACCTGATATTCTTCATCCATGATGTGATTTTGTAGTGATATACTCAGTGACGGGAGCTCGATCTCAATGGAGAGTATGGCTTTTGATCTAGAGACTAGGGAGAATGGGGTGGCACCTGTTGGTGTGCAAATGCTAGTTTGATAGGCCCAAAGGGAAAGATTTAGCTACAAATGCCAGTCACAACTTGCGTCATTCATTATTTTCTTGAGGATTTTCAAAATGGTTTTGTTGGTAGCTTCTTCTTGGCCATTTCCTTGGGGATAATATGGGGTGGAAAAGTGATGTTGGATTTTGAATTTGTAGCATAGATCATAGACATCCTAATTTTTGAATGGTGTCCCATTATCTAAGATAATGGCTTGTGGGACACCATAGCGACATATTAGGTAGTTCAAGATGAACTTTGATATCTACTTTCTAGTTATATAGGTCATTGGGATGGTTTCCACCCACTTTGTGAAATACTTATTGGCAGTGATGATAAACTTATGGCCATTGGATGAGGTGGGGGTGATTTTTCCAATGAGATCGAGCCCCCAATACAAAAAGGCCCATGGTGTGACAATCAGATGGAGCTCTTGAGCTGGCACATGGATGAGGTCCCCATGCTACTGACATTGTAGACACTTCCTAACATAATCATGTGCTTCTCTTTCCATGGTGGGCCAATAATACCCTGTCCTTAGCAGTTTCTTAGCCAAGGTCATTCCACTTGAGTGTGAACCACAAATACTATTGTGTACCTCAATTAAAGAAATCAAGGCTTCTTCAGTGTTTAGGCAATGTAACAGGGTTCCTTCGATGCTTCTATGGTAAACGGTATCTCCTAAGATGATGAAATGGGATGCTTTCTTGACAAAATTTTTATTAAGGTTTGAGGTTATGTTGGCTAGGAGGACTCCTATTCTCAGATAAGTGTATATATCATAGTACCAAGGATCATCAGGACCAACGATTTTGCACACAAATTCAAACTTTGGTACCTCAAATGTAGGCATGAGAAGCTCCTCTACCAGGAATTCATGCTTTGGGATATTGTGACGGATTTCGAATAGGGATCCAATTGTTTCCATGGCATCTATTGCATTGTTGTTTGCTCTAGGTATCAGCATGAATGTGATCTCAATGAAGGACTCCTTAAGACTTTCCACCAATTTCTTGTATGGAGTTAGCTTGTCATCCTTAGTTTGGTATTCATCATTTACTTGATTGATTATCAACTGTGAATCCCCATATACCTTAAGATCCATGATATGCCAGTGCACTGCCATTCTGAGTCCTATGGTTAGAGCCTCATATTCTATGATATCGTTTGTGTAGGGAAATGCCAACTTGTAGGATCTTGGTATGCAATCTCCTTGTCAATTGATGGAAAATACTCTGGCTCTTGATCCATGTTGTGTGTAGGAACCATCAATGTACAACTTATAATTGTTTGATATGATTAAGTTGAAGATGGATTCACCAGGGAACTCTGAAATTAGCAGATTCTTTGAATACATTGGTGCTTATGCCGGTTGGTATGTGATCACTTGTCCCTTGATTTCCTTGCACACTACATACTCAATGTCATATTTTGATAGGATCATGACCCACTTGGCCATCCTTCCTTTGAGGATTTCTTTGGAGAGAAGGTACTTGAGTTGATCGATCTTGGCAATAAGTTTGATTTTGTGTGTTAACATGTAGTGTCTGAACTTTTGTGAGGCAAACACCACTGCTAGATAATCCTTTTCGATGAAGGAATAGTTTAACTCATGCCCTACCATGGTTTGAATAATATAATATATGGCCCTCTCTTTTCCATTTTCATCTTGTTGAGCTAGGAGAGCACCAAGAGCTAGTGTTGTTGCTGATATGTAGAGGATTAGAGGATTTCTTGGGATTGATGGCATAAGCACTCAAGGTGTTAGCAAATACTCTTTGATCTTGTTAAAGGCCTAATCACACTTTCTGTCCCATTTTTATGCTACCCCCTTATGGAGTGGGTGAGAATATGGGATTGACTTGTTTGCTAACTAGGCTATGAATCGAAGGATTGACTGGAGCCTGCCTTGTAAGCCTCTCAACTATTTCAATGTCTTCGGTGCCTCCATCTCAAGGATTTCCTTTACCTTAGTGGGATATATTTCAATACCTCTCATAGACATAATGTATCCCAATAGCTTCCTTGATTGTATACCAAAGACACACTTCTTTGGATTAAGGTGGACCTTGTATTCCTCAAGTCTATTGAAGATGGCACTTAATGATGCTATATGGTCCATTCTCTTTCTGGATTTTTCCAATATGTCACTGACATAATCCTCCACAGTCTTATGGATCATGTCATGAAATATTAATTTCATGGCTCTTTGATATGTTGCTCTAGCATTCTTTAGACCAAACGACATCATGTTCCAGCAATATGTCCCCCATGGACAAGTAAAAGTCATTTTTTGTTGATCCTATTTGGCTATCATGATTTGGTTATACCTGCAATATCCATCCATCAATGAAAGCATCTCATGTCCCGCAGTCATATCTACAATCATATCAATGTTGAGCAGTGTGAAGTCATCCTTGGGACATGCCTTGTTCAAGTCTCTAAAATCTATGCAGATACGGATTCCCCCAGTGGTCTTTGAAATGGGTACTAGATTTGATACCCACTCTAGATAGTCGATCGGCTGTAAGAACCCTACATCAAGTAACTTCTTCAAATCCATTTTAACCAACAAGGCTATTTGGGGATGCATTTTCTGAGCTTTTTTCTGACAGGATTTGCTTCAGGGTAAATTGCTGGATGGTGGACCACAATCTTTGGATCAAGCCCAGGCATGTCGCCATAGGTCCATGAAAAGTTAAATTTTCTCTCCCTTAACAAAGAAGCTAGGATATCATGTTCTTCTATCATTAATGAATTCAACATAAAATGTGATATGTGGAGTTTCCTCTATTCCCAAGTTGATTGGGTTGCACTTCTTAGCTAGAACCGTTGACTTTTATGGATGTAGAGCACTAAGAGGAAGCTTGAATCCTTCATCCTCGGGTGCCTCCGATAGGTTTTCACCATTGGATACGTCCTTTATTTTTACTATTTTTTGGTTAGACAGTGTCACAATGTGGTTTTCACTCAAATACCTTGAAATTATTCTCAAATTTTCACTTTTGTGACTAAAGGATTCAATCGTTTCACCATAATAGGTTTGTGTGTCTAGTATGATGTCAAACCCGACCTTATGATCTTTGTATGGAATCATGTTCCACAGTACCATGAATTCTAAGAGTGCCTCATCATTTTCAAAAGTGTCTAGAACCAGTGGTCCTCGTTGGTTGTAATCAATGAGTTGGGGGTAGACTAGGTTTCTTTCATGGGCTTGACTGGTTAACTCAAATGACATGGTACTAGTCATAAGGAGAGGAATTCTCAAAAATCATAGGTAGATCAATTATGGCATCTTTCTCATCACTACTACTGTAGACATCGGTTATGTCAAATGTGAAGTTGTCTATGACTTGGCCTGTAGATACAGGTAAGCAAAGTTTGGTTGTTATTAGTTGAGGGGGAGTCTTGACTGCTTTAACTGGGGGACTTCGGCCACATATGGATATACATAGAGGTGTACATCTCATGCCAAGATTTATCATTTGTGTCTCAGGAATGATGGGTACTAGAAGCCCATTGTCATTCTATTTGAGCCTCTAGTTTCTGTCATAGCCCACGATGAGCATCATTTGTAAGCCTTTACTATTATCATCCCTAGGTTGGTGAGCTGCTAGTCTATTGTCTTGGTACAAGAGGTTTGATGAGTCCTCTTCTATTATTTCTTGACCTAGGCCTCCCCAACTCCTTAACCTAGAAGGGTCAGCTCTGAATATTTGGGATGATGTTCCAGCCAGTTGGGGTTTCCCATGGGACCTAAGAGAGTGTGGTAACTCTCCTACCATGAAAGAACCTTTCTTCATTTTATAATCCCCACACCCATTGTCTTGGATAATGACTTTGATATTGGAGATGGTGGGGATGGTGGTTATCTATGTCACAGAAGTGGAGGTGAGAGTAGTTGGGTCAATGTATGGAGTTGTGGGGCCCTCATCATTCTTAGGTAGTTGGGGGATTTTGTAATATTTTTCTTCTAAGCTTTTGTAGTAAGAAAAGGGTTCTGGATCCCCATGGATAGTGACCTCTTGTCCTTGGTATGTGAACTTGACACATTGGTCGAAGGTTGATGCCACTACTTACATCCCATGGATCCATGGACGCCCGAGGAGAATCTTGTAAGGAAAATCAAGGTCAAGGACCTGATAAGTGGTTTCCATAATCACTTGCCCTACTTGAATAGGGAGTTGGATAGTTCCTTGAGACACTCTTTCTTGATCATCATAAGCCCTGATTGTGATTTATTTTCCTTTTTCAATGGAATCCTCTGAGATTCCTAGATTCTTTATGAGTTTGAGGGAACAGATGTTTAAACCTGCACCTCCATCCACCAAGATTCTATTGACTTTGTACTTATGCACTAGGACCTCCAGATGGAGTGCGCAATTGAGAGATGGTTGGGTAGGAAAGTCTTGATCAGAGAATTTAAGGAGATTTTGGGTAATGATGTTTCTGACCATAGCTTGGAATTGTTCAGCATCAAGATTCATAGAGATGATGGATGAAGCCAATGCTTCCTCAAGGATCTTTCTGTGGGTTGATGAAATCTTCAGCAAATCCATAATGGAGATCTAAGCTGGAGTTCTTTCCAACTAGTCATGGACATTATAGCCACTAGGAATAGATCTCAGGTTAGAAGGGGGTGCTCTAGGAGGTTGAGATGATCCTATGATGGTAACTTTTCTGCCTCTTGTGGTGACTCCAAAATTGGCCTAGGCTCCTTTGATAGTGATGACAATGCACTACTCATCTAGGGAGGTGACAACATGGTCATACGCATGATTCACACTTTTCAATGCACCCTTTCCATTATCATTGTTATTGTTCCTTTTTTTGTTATGATTGGGCATCAGATTTGTGTAGATCTTGAGATTTTGATATCCTGCTAGTTATTCCACATTTATGATTTTGTCGTCAATGAGGTTTTCAATCAAAGTTTTCAACCTCATAGAAATAGTAGTTGTGTGTCCCTTGATTTTGTGGAAATCACAAAGGTGATTTTCATTGTACCACAGTGGTTTTTCCAAGGGCTCTTGATAGTTATCATAGGTGGGGATTGTGATGAGTTTCTCCATCACCAATCTCTTCATGATGGATTCAACTGATTCCCCAATGGCTTTGTACTTCCGCTTGGGGGAGTTTTTTGTTTCACTAGGGTGACCCCCTTTGATCATTCACATTGTTAACTGTTTGATTGCTTGGTTGTTGAGTCATAGTGTTAGCTTGATAATTTTTTTGATTGTTTTTTGGGGGTTTTTGTTGGGATGCTGGTGTGTTTTGTCGAGGAGCACTAATGACAACTTTGGCATCAACAACACCATCATTGGTAATGTTTCTATTTTTTTCCTGTGTGTGAGGTTTTTCGTTATAGCTGGTGGATGGGAGATTGTTTTGTTGTTCAGGATATGTAGGTGTCCCTCCTTGGGCACTAAAGGTTCATTCAATTTTAAGCACCTTGGAGATTAATTCTTCGTATGTGGTGATACCTTGCACCTTGAGATGGAATTCCAAGGCTCCTTCGAGATTAGAAATGATGGTGCAAAATTGTTGCTCTTCTAGCATGACCCATTTGCTCCTATTGGTCCTAAATCGTCATCATTGTAGGAAGGAAGAAAATGATTCATTTTTACCTTATTTAAGAGCTGATAGTTCCTCTAGACTGACATCCATATCGATATTCAAGGCATATTTTTTATTAATGCTTCTACTATCTCTTGGAACTATTTGATGCAAGGAAGAAGGTGAGAGAACCACTCCATGGCTTGGCCATCCAAACTTCTAGGAAATAGGTGCATCAGATATGTATCGTCATATGCGACTTCCATGCAATGTACTTGGAATTCCCTAATATGATCTTCAGGGTTTCCTGGTCCATAGTATTTATCAAATTTTGGGATTTCAAATCCCTTTGGGAATGGTTTCATTGCAAGACTTCTATCAGATGGATAGGGACATAATTTGTTGGGTGTCTTTGTGGTTTTCCCTGACTGAAGATCAAGCACTTGTTGTGAGAGAAACATGATTTGCATTGTTAATTCATCTTGTGGGTCAGGGGGGAATGAAGGTGTTATGTGGTGGTTTAATCATTGGAGTGATGGGTGGATTGGTTGGTGTGTTGATGGATGGTGTTTGCATGTTTTGTTGCACCAAGTACGCTTGTATTTGCTACTATACCAATAATGCTTATTGTTGGTCCTATTGTTGTTGTGCTAATAATGCCTATTTTTGAGCTTGATGTTGTTGTTGTACAAACAACTCTTATTGTTGGGATGCTAATTGGGTTGCTTCTTATTGTTCTTGGTATTGCTTCAGTGCTTGTTGGTATGTATGTTGTTGGGCTACGTGTTGTTGTGTGAGGTATTGTGCTTGTGTGTATGCTTGCTAAGCTTGATATTGGGCTTGAGCTTGGGCCTAAGCTAGGGCCTAAGCTTGGGCTTGTGCTTGGGCTTGTGCTTGCACTTTTGCAGCCCATGCAGCTTGAGTGGCTTGAGCAGCTTGAGCTGCTTGCACAGCTTGTGTAGCTAATTGTGCTTGTGCTTATTGAGCGGCTAGTTGTGCTTGTGTTTGTTGAGCGGCTAGTTAAGCAGCTTGTCAGTTTTGAATTTGTTGGAGTGCCTTTTGATAGGCCACTTGTTGAGTGGCTTGTAATGCAATTCTATATTGATTTGACGTGTTTGAGTTTGGTGGCAGTGGTGGTGGTGGATTCAAAATGGTGTTTGTTGTTGTGATGAAAGGCACCATTGTATTGATGATGCAGACTTGTGTAGTGGATGGTGTGATCGATATGCTTGGTCCTTGAGAGACCATGTTTTGAGATATTTGGGGGATGGATTATGATGTGATGGTTGCTTGTGTTATTGACATGGTTTCCATCTATTGTTGTGATGTTGATGGCAAGATGGGAGGATTAGGTATGATGATTTGATTCATGATCAAGGGATTGCTTTGAATGAGTGGTGACAATAGAGGTAACCTCAAATTGAAAGCTGGTGTTGATTTTGGTGGAAGTGGTGGAAAAGTGAGTGGCATACTCCCTTAGGGAAATGATGAAGATGAAGGGTCAAAGATGTCCCCTAGTCTAAATAAGTCACCTTCTCCTTGCGAGGTCATAGGGAGAGAGGTTTGAGGTGTTGCATGAAATCATGATGATGGGTCATTGGGATCATGAAAGGTGAGGGAGACATATGGATGTAATGGATTTTGGGGGATGGGTTTCCCCAAGATAGTATTTGCATCCAAATATTGATTATTCACAAGGGGGTGTGTTTGTAGTGCATTGAGAAATGCACTCCCTTTGTTAACAATGAGTTGAGTTGGAGCAATGCATGATGTAATTTGGGGGATGTTTTAGGTCATGCTTTGGATTAGGGGTGTGGATGAAATTGGGAGTGTGAATGATGTTGGGGGAATGATCTAGAGAGGTTGTTCCACAATGGTGCTCACATTGTAATAGGAAGGGAGTTTAGCC
>VDFB02367208.1:0-27158 GCA_007258455.2 Sequoia sempervirens
GACTCTAGTATGGGTAATACCAACAAGGCTAATGAAAATATCAACAAATCTGGAGAAACCATAGGGAAAAGAGGACCGACTACAAGATGTTTTATATGCAGAGGGGATCACTATGCCAGTGAATGTCCCAATAAAATTTTTGGATCATGACCATATGGTTATCCATTACCCACCCAACAAGCAATGTTTCAACAAAAGATACATGCAACTGTGGATGATCACAGGAAGAGTACCAAGTAACTCTAGTTGAAATGCCAAGTATTGTTTGGCTTACCTATTTTTGTGCTTATTGATACTGGTGCAACTGAGAATTTTATTTCACCTAGAATAGATAAACAATTATCTAGGAAGGTGGGACACATGGAAATGTCTTGGGATGTAGAGTATGCAAACTAGACAAGAGCAAAGGTGGATCAATGTCTATTCAAAGCTAGGATAGAACTACCCAGTTTTTCTACTGAGGTAAACCTTTATGTCACACCTCTAGGATCATATGGCATTATCTTAGGAATGAATTGGTTGTGGAAACATAGGGATAAATTATATTGCCATGAAAAGACCATAGAATGCCTAGATGATTTTATAAATCAAGTTAAATTCCAAGGGATACCTAGAGAGGTTAGGATTCGACAAATTTCGGCAATGCAACTTATAAGAGCTAAGAAGAAAGGGTGGAAAATCTTCGCTGTAAAGAATGAAGAATTTGGAAAGGATGGTGATTTGGAGTTCCATAGTTTACAAGAACTAGAAGATGGTAAAATAGATGAAACTGGAAAATAAGATATGGAGAAGTATCCAATATTGAGGAAATTTTTAGATATGTTTCTAGATGAGCTACCGGGATTACCTTTGAAAAGAATATTCAATTTCTCTATTGATATAGTTCCAAGGTCAGAACCTATTTCAAAGGTACCCTATAGGATGAAAACCACTGAACTTATGGAACTTAAGGCGCAATTGGATGAATTATTGTCGAAAGGACTGATAAGACCAAGTGTTTCACCTTGGGAAGTGCTAGTCATCTTTGTTAAAAAGAAGGATGGTACCTTGAATTTGTGCATTGACTATTGTATGCTTAAAAAAGCTATGGTTAAGAATAAGTATTTGTTGCCACACATTGACTATCTTTTTGACCAAATGAGGGATGCCACCATATTCTCTAAAATAGACTTGAGATCTAGATATTGCCAATTGAGGATTAAGGATGAAGATATATTTAAAAATGCATTCAAAACTAGATATGGACACTATGAGTTCACCATTTTACCCTTCGGTTTAACAAATGCACCTGAAATATTCATGAACCTAATAAATAGTGTATTTAGGGATTACCTTGACAAATTTGTACTAGTTTTTCTACATGATATTCTGATTTACTCTAGAGATGAGGAAGAACAGTGCAAGCATTTAGAAATGGTCCTACAACATTTGAGAGAACATAATTTGTATGGTAAACTTTCTAAATGTACATTCTTCCAAAAGAGGGTACATTATCTAGGTCATGTGATTTCGGAAGAAGGAATTTCTATAGACCTAACTAAGATCAAGGCAGTACTTAAGTGGCTTGTACATAAGAATGTGTTGGAGGTAAGAAGTTTCATGGGTTTAGCAAGGTATTATTGAAAGTGTGTTGTGAACTTTTCAAGATCGCTTTCCCGATTACTTCTTTACAAAAGAAAGGAAAGATATTTGAATGGACTGAGAAGTGTCAAGAGGATTTTGACCTACTCAAAGAGAAGGTAACCAACACACCAATCTTAAAAGTACCATATTTTGAGAATAACTTTACAGTTATCACAGATGCATGCAGAGAAGGGTTAGGAGGTGTATTAATGCAATATGGGAAAGTGATAGCTTATGAATCTAGAAAGCTGAAACCTTATGAGATGAATTATGCATTGCATGATTTAGAATTGGGAATTGTGGTTCAAGCTCTACAAATGTGGAGGAATTACCTGTTAGGAAAACCCTTTGAGATGAAAACCAACCATAATGGGTTAAAGTACCCTTTTACTCAACCTAATCTGAATGCTAGAGAGAGAAGGTGGTTAGAGCTAATAGTTGACTATGATTTTAATATCAGTTATATTAAAGGGAAGGAAAATTGGGTTGTCGATGCACTAAGTCGAAGATGTCATATTGCTTCCATAGTAACAATTCAAACTGATTTCAGGGGGAAAGTACTCCAAAAGTGCAAGGAGGATGAGGATTACTTGCAAGTTAAGCAAGCACTCATTGATAATCCAGAAGATTCTAGGTATGAAGGTTTTCAATCAAAACCTAATGGATTACTTAGATATAAGGGTAGAATGTATGAACTTGACATAAAAGAATTAAGAAATATGGTATGGAAGGAAGTACATGAAGCACCATACTTTGGACATCCTGGAGTGACGAAAATGATGGCTGATGTAAAACCATTATACTTCTGGAAAGGAATGAAAGGAGATGCCAGTAGTTTTGTGGCTAAGTGTCTTGAGTATCAAAGGGTGAAATCTAAACATCATCGCCCTTTAAGATTATTATACCCATACAATATACTAGAGAGGAAGTGGTAAGTCATAAGTATGGACTTTGTGCAAGGATTTCCTATGTCAAGGAATAAGAGCAATGCCATTCTTGTGGTTGTAGATAAGCTTACCAAAGTAGCTCATTTTATACTAGGGAACCTAACTAATGGAGCATCTATCATAGAAAAAAAAATTGTGCAATAAGTGTTTAGGTTGCATGAGATTCCTGAGAAGATTATCTCAGATAGGGATGCATGAGTCACTTCTAGGTTTTGGAAAACCTTGTTTTCTGCACTAGGGACTTGGTTGAACATTAGCTTAGCATATCATCCAGAAACGGATGGGAAAATTGAAAAGGTAAATCAAGTATTGGAAGACATACTTAGGATGTATTGCATGGATCGACAGTACAAGTGGTAAGACTACTTACCCTTAGTGGAATTTTCTTACAATAAATTCTTATCATTCTGCAATAAAGATGGATCCATTTGAAGCTTTGTATGGTCAAAAGTGTCAAACTCCTATAAGTTGGGATAGACTTGAGGATCGAGTAAGTCTTGGGCTAGAGATGTTTGCTGAAATGGATGAGCAAGTTAATATTATTAAACAAAGATTTGTTGAAGCTAACGACAGGCAAAAAATCTACGTTGATGCTAAGAGAGTGCCCCGTAATTTTTCCATAGGTGAAAAAGTATTGTTGAGAGTGAAACCTCATAAGAGCTCCATTAAATTTGGGAAGTCTTCTAAGTTAGCCCCATGCTATGTTGGAACTTTTGAGATTCTATAGGAAGTGAATCTAGTAGCTTATCATATTGCAATGCCACCAACTCTTACCAAAATGCATAATGTATTCCATGTGTCCTACTTTAAAAAGTATATATCCGGTGATAATCATGTGATTGATTGGACTACTTTACAAGTATGAGACCTCAAAGTAGTAACTCTCAAGCCCATAAAAGTGCTAGGAACATGTAAGTTACACTTGCATAACATAGAAGTCTTGCAGTGCAAAGTCCAATAGGACCAGTATGCAGAAGACTCAACTACTTGGGAGGACTATGCAGAAATTCTATAGAAATTTCCTCATATTCTTAATGCTTTTGAGAATGTTTGAACAATGTGTTGTTAGTTGTTATGTTTTATAATAAACCTAAAGTCATCAAGGACAATGATTCATAAGGGGTGAGTATGTTACACCCCAATTGTGTAGTTACTATTTATTATTACTACATAGGGTAAATATGAATCTAATGTGAATTCTAGAGATGAATAAATTATGCTTGTACCTTGTTATCAATGTGAATGTTATCTCATTTGATGTTATTTCATTTGATGTTATCTCAATTGATGTTATTTAATGGAAAAATACTGCATATATGTGAATGGATGGTTATTGAATTATTATTCTAATTTTGGAGATGTTTATGTATACTCCATATGTTGTGAACAATTGAATGTCATGTGCATGTGTTAGTGGATGCAGGTATATGTTCCATTCCTCCATGTGGAGGGGAAGTATCACTCAGGAGAAGATCTTAGTTGGGTAATCAGTAAAATTAAACTAATTGAACATACACACACACCACATTAGAATGATTGAGTTGAGTCAGTTTGTGGGTAGTTGGTAAGTCATCCTTAGCTGACATGTCTGCATTTTAGTGTCTTGTTTACTACTGCATGCATTATTCAGTCATTTTTATCTATTGAGATTTTGATATCTTTCTTGTACTATTACAATTATATTGACAAGTGGGATATACATGGAAGTATATGTATGTATGCACGTACATATAAATGGGATCTAACGACATGTATATGCACATGTATAGATGTACCACACGTAAAAACTTATCAATATGATGGTAATTGTGAATGACTATTTGTGAATCAGATGTGGACATATATATATACATATATATATAGTATATACACATATCCATATGTGTATGTATATTGATACACGTGTACGTTATCAGATGGACAGGATCATGTGGATGCATCAATATAGATATACCTACATAGACGTGTACATAGAGGCATATACATCTATACATATCTATATATGCATACATTCAATATAATGTGTTTATTATATACTATCTTGCTTGTACTCTTATATATATATATATATATATATATATATGTGTGTGTGTGTGTATATATATTAACGGTTACACACACACACACACACACATATATATATATATAAATACATGATGGTATTTAAATATATATATGTATATAATATTATATATATGTATAGGAGCGAATTTGCAGCCCTTACGCAAATTCCCATTTTACCCTTCCTCACTTTAGAAAACCAAATTCTAAGGCTAAATTCCACATAAGTCCGCTGCCTTCATTCCTCTTGGCATTCATTTTGTGTGTCAGCAGAGGAATAACTGTCGGGGAGGCCCACCCGGCGTGCAGACGTCTGCTCAGCACACTTACGTCCTTGGCAGATTCCTGCGTTTGAAGCTTGCAAAGGTGTTACACTTCCCATTGGAGGTCAATTTGTAATGACTTCTTTGACTAATTGACCCGAATATGGTCATTTTCTTCATTCTCTCCTTCAAATTCACTCCTTCACACATTTCATCTTCTTCGCAAGCCTACGCAATCTCTTTAAGCATTCTCCAAGCATTCTAGCATCCACTTCTTGCACTTTCAACCTTCAAGCAGCACTTTGACACTCCATAACAACAACAACAACACTCCATCAACCCGATAGAGCAAGTGTGGAACAAACACCATTGCAACAGAGGCTTAAGCCCTCTTATTTTCTCCTCCATTAGCTAGTGAGCTCTTGGTGGAGGTGGTAATATTTCTACTCCTCTCCTTTACGATTTGGTTGGGTAGCATAACACTATTTTGTAGTGCTTTTGTGTTCTTTATTTCACTTCTTTCTTTATCACATATTTCTCCATTATCGCTATCTTGGTTGTTCGTGGAGGTGGAAACACCAAATCAAGGGTTTGATTGAGGCAGGCCCCTATACAACGACCCAACAATTTTCCTCTCTCTTGTGTGTAGGTGGAAGTATTCTTGGAGCTAGTTGGCAAATAGGCTCTTTTATGAGATCATTCTTGTCACCCTTGCTTTAATCTATTTACTTTATCACATTTGTCTATACATTTCTTATTTCATAGTGTTATTTTGTTAAGCTAAAAACTATTAGCTAGGCCATTAGTCTATTTTCTAGCATTCAACCTTGTCTTTTTAGTCCTCTGGTTGCACGGATGCTAGTGCACCTGAGAGACGCCAATGCACCGCACTATCATCCTAGAACCGTGCTTTTGTCCTTGGACAAAGAGCTACCTGAGGCACAGTGTTGAACTCAAAAATTGGCTTTCTTAGCCCCATTTTATGTTTCAAATTTTTAGAGTGATTGAAGGATCTTATAGTCCTCATCATTCTCGTCTTGCATATCCTAACACCCCTTTAAGTTGAGGTAAGTTAGGGCAGCCTTCTACTCTTGGATCTCCATGACTTGGGGCTTTGAACGTGGTTGATCCTCCTCTCTTACAATATAATAATATATATTTAACATATATATTTTAAGAGAAACTGACTATCATTTGTTTAGATAGAAGCCGATTTATAAAGGTTGGTAATTTAGTCGATATGACTATGCTCTTTGAAGCCATATGAAGTTTCTTATGACTGTTTGTGAAACCAATTATCACTCAGAATGACACGTGATATAAGACATTGTATTATGTTTAATATTGTTGCCTTGTGTCAATATTAAAGCATAGACTTGGTCAACGCCTTTGATATGATCAACCTTGACTTTGTCAACTTTTTTTAATGCTTTGGTCAACTCATCCTCTATACAAATCAATGGATGTTTGTTGTCCATTTATATGCCTAAACTGTAGGCTAAGAGTTTACTATGGTGCTCTATAAATAGCTGTGTCGTTTCATTAGAAAGGACACATTCTTTCCCAAGATTACACATCTTTTGCAATTCCTTATTTCTGTATTATTCCCATCCATACTTGTTTTATATTATGAGAGAGAAAGAGTGAGTGTTCTATTGTGTTGAGAGGAAACATTATTATTTGAGAGAAGTAAGCTATCAACTTGTGAGATAGAGTTATTTGTGACATTCTTGAGAAGTTGGTTATCAAGCTATCTACTGTTGGAGAGGGCTACATTGTTTTCTTCTAATTGGATAAGGGTAAACCAACAAAATTGGTTTACAATTTGAATGAGGAAGGAAAACTTGTAAAAAATGACCCCATGCCAAAAATTTTCATTTTGGGGGTTCAAACGAACTAGTTGATTCAAACGAATCAAAAGAGGGTCCGCTCGAACCAAGGTTTGAGTGAACCCATTTAATGCATGTACGGACTAATCAACCAAAAAAATAAATGGAAACCCCTTTATGGAAGGGGGTTCGAATGAACCCTGGTTTGCTCGAACCCCCCCTTTCCCTGATTTTTGACCTTGTTTACAAAAAAAATTAAAATTTTTGTACTTTGGAGCTCAGGTTGAAGATGAAAATGACAGAGACTTCACAGAACCAACTAGAATCAGGTAGTCCTTGAAACGATCTATCCAAAGAATATAATTTTAATATGTTTTGGTTTTATTATGTATTTATTTTTAGTTTGATTAAACATAGGTTTTTCACCGAAAATCAAGCTCTCTGTTTTGCAGATGTGGCAAAAATAGCAGTTTATCAATTTTTTTTTGAAAAATATGAGTGCACTAGATATTGAAGTCCTTGATCCAAAAATAAAATAAAATTGAATTTTGATACATACAAAAAAATTTACGCGTTACGATCATGCTATGTCTGAATTGTAATTGGTTTGACTTCAAAACTTGATTAAAGAAAAATATTCAATAAAAAATTATCTAACCAAGTGGAATCACTAGATATTGAAGTTACAAATCTAAATTTGAAAGAATTAGAATTTTATCCTTCATGGAAAAAAATCTATGCATTATATGGTGACGCCACTTTTAAAAAATGTTGTTTTATGAGAAAAACTAGTTTTCGAGGGAGATGGAAAAAGAAGTGCAATATGATTCCAAAATTTTTGAAAAAATTATGTTTAGAATCTACAGACAAAATGTCACGAAACTCTAGTTTTCATCATCTTCAAATTCCTCACAATTTAGCTACTATAAGTGCCTGAAAGTGAAGATTTAGTTAAAAAAATTATTTCAGTGTCTAGTTTGGCTAAAAATTGTAAACCACTATTGTGGGATCACCCATAATAAATAACATGCATGAGGAACTCTTCTTCTTTGGTTATTAACTTTTAAATGATGTGTTTTCCATGATTGCTTGAAATTTCTTTTCCAGTGTGTGCATTAGAGATATTATAGTGTCTTTGAAAAAAGAAATTGAAGCTTTTATGTTGTTTTCATGTTGTGCTTGTAAGTACTCCAAAATAGGAGTTTGGTGTATATCATATATATTATATACTACACATGATTGATCATAAGAGGCACTTGTGATACACTTAGCTAAGTTATTGATTTAACTAGGAAAGCTTGTGTTTACTCCTAGGATAGTTAATCCAATATGGGAGGGAACTTGTGTACTTACTTGTTAAGTAGGTTAAAATGGTAATAGGTTAATATGGGGTGAAAAAATATCCATTGAAGGAAATACGGTCCTATGCGTAGTTTAAGATAGCCTTAAGTCAAATTGGCCCTGAGTAGTGTATGTGATAGATACTTTTGGTAGGAATACTAAATGTAACACTTTGGCCAAAGTAGTGTGAATGTCTGAGACTCCACTCTAGATTGTGTGACTACCGAGACTACACTGTCAGTTCACCATGATCCAGTATTATATGCTAGTTCAAGATTGTGGGATTACAAGTTCTGGTTATGTAGGACACAACACTATGCTCAGTTGGTTAATGTTATCAGTTACTCTACCAATCTCTTCATTGAAGGGAAGGGCCATATATCGAATGATAGATGTGCAGGGGACCACATTAAGAGTCTGTGGTTGGAAAAAAAGCGCTTGAGTGATGCTTCTCCTCGACAACAGGTGACAAAAGAACCAAGATTTAAAAGGAAGGATCCTGGACCATCTTACAACTATTTGTTCTAAAGCTCAATGAGCTATGTATTTAAATGTACGCATTCTTGTATTGATGTAACTTATAATTCATTGTGAGGAATTGGAATCCATGTTGTATTATGCAATGCATCTTTGCTCATATATTCTCAATAAAGAAAATAATTTTTTTTATTGCAATGATTTGTTACATAATTTATTTACTCATAAGGTGAAAAACTAGAAATTTTTAATTCATTAAGGGTTGGTATGTTACACCATCATTGTAAAAAGGATGCAAATGCTTCTCCCTTGTTTTGTTTGAGGGTATAGAGTTCCTCTAAGTTTACATCTACATCAATGTTTTAGGAGAAATGGGCTACAAATTGATCTATAATAGATCTTGAAACATTTTGATTGTTGGAGGTAGGTGTGAAAACCACTCTATAGCCAACCCTCCCAAACTTCTTGGGAAGAGATGAATAAGGTATGAATCGTTGTATGATACTTCCATAAATGCAACATAGAACTCTCTAATATGCTCCTCTATATTTCCACGTCCCTTGTATTTGTCAAATTTAGGTATCTCATAATTTGGGGGAAATGGTATCCTTGTGATACTTCGATCAAACAGAGAAGGACTTAGATCTTGAACTACATAGGAATTTTTAGCCTTTCCCATTTGAATATCCTAGATTTTTTGCATTAATTTTTTTTATTTTAGAAGATATGTCATCTTGAGGATTGTTCAATAGTGGAGCATATAGATTGTAGTGCGGGATGGTAGATGAGTTATAAGTTGGATTTTGATATGATGGTGTGTTGGTGCTATATGTGTTGTATGGAGGGAATTGGGGGTTGGATTGATATTGTGTATTAATGGGTGATGAAGGTGGTGGTGTGTTGTATGCTCCATATTGATTTTGATATGTGATATTTGGTTGAGAAATTGTGTATTGTTGTTGTTGGGATTGTAATGCTTGTTGTGCTTGTAATGCTTGTAATTCTTGTAATTCTTGTTTTTGTGCAATAGCTTGTTGTCTTTGAGGAGATGGAATGAGATGTTGTGGAGGTGGAATGATGTTTTGATTTTGTGTGATGTATTGATTTTGTGGGATAGTGTTGTGAGTAGGTTGTTGATGTTGTTGAGGTGGAGGGATGATATGATGTCGACCTTGATAAGCTTGATATTGCTAATATTATGGGATTTTGTTTTGTGACATTTGATGTTGCAAATTCTTATTTAATAGGTTTTTATTTTGATGTAGTGAAGATTGACTTTGATATTGGGGTACTTGATCTTGTTGAGATATTAGATTTTACAAAATTTGACATTGTGGAGGAACGTGACGTTGTTGAGAACCTTGATATTGTTGGGGATTCACTTAACTTTGAGACCCTTGATTTTGTTGAGGATTCACTTGATTTTGAGACCCTTGATATTGTTGTGAAACTTGTTGAGGATCTTGATTTTGTTGAGGATTTACTTGATGCTGGGAATTCCCTTGATGTTGAGGATTCACTTGATGTTGGGACATTTGATTTTGAAACCCTTGATATTGTTGTGACACTTGAACTTGATGATGTTGAACACTAGGAAGATTGGTGTGAATGTTTTTAGCATTAGATGTAAATGGAACATTGGTGTTTTGAGCATGAAATGTGGGTGGAATGTTGGTGTTTTGAGGGATGCTAGTGTTTTGAATGCTCACATTTGTGTAATTTCCTAGATTTTGACCCAATTGATTTCCATGTTTATTGCTAAGGTTTGTTGAATCCGTCCTAGTGAACATTATTTGACTTGGTAAATTTGATAAGGATGATTTTGGCATTGGTTGTATAATGTTATGGACCAAAGGTTCACTTTGAGGAGAATGGTTCATGGATGCAACATTTGTAGATGGTTTTTCCCTTTGTGTGTTCACATCAAAATTTTGGGGAATTTTTGCACCTCCTTGTGTAAGTTTGAGCATGTATTGACTTGGGTGTAGCTTCAACATTGTGTTTATGACATGAGCAAGTCGTGGATCTTGTTCCATCTCTAATAATTCTTTAGTGGTAATTTCTTGAGGATTATTTGGTAATATCTTCTATCTGAGCCGTTGTTTCTTGATATGGTTGAGGGCATGCTTGGTTGTTCTTTGGAATTGTAAAACCTCTAGGGTTAAAATTAAGCATCCCAAAGATTGGTTTACTAGCACTAGCACTTATTGTTGTAGGCATGTTTGGAACACTAGGATTTGTTTCCATTTTCCTTTTTCTCTTGTGTTGTGACCTTGTTGTGACCATAAAATTTGTGTCAACCCTAGGAGATGTTTGATGTGAATAATTTTGTTGAAATTCCTTGGTTGCTTCAAATTTTTCTAACAAATACCTTTTAATAGGTTTAGGACCAATGATGGATGATTTTGTGAATGGGTGTAAGATATGAAACTCTCAATTTTGACAAGATTATAGACTCAATTAGATGTGTTTGATGTTGATGATGATGAACTTGCAAACATTGGGAGTAGACTTGTGACTCTAAGGTAAGTTTGTCCAAAAGATGTTTACCAATTCAACTATATGCTTAGAAATAGATTGTTTCTAAACATGAAGCTAAACTAGTTGATATGGTGAAAAACTTAAGTCTAAGAGATTTGTGTCAAAATTTCAAGTTGCTATGTTTGATGGTTGGATGTTGATCCTAATTGTGCACCTAAAAAGGTGTTTTTGACAAGATCAAGATGGTAAAGAACAAGAACTTTTGTTTGTTGTTTTGAGTGCTATTAGTGAGCCAAGATTGCTTTTATATTAATTTGAAACCATTGAGTGTTTGTGAACCAAAAGACAAAATCAGATAATGTATTGAAGGTTGTTTTCCAATTTTGGCAAAGGAATTGCTATTGCAAAGATGCCATTGTTTGAAAAAAGCATTGGACTATCCAAACAGAGGCATCACTACACAATTTTTTGTTATCCTTGGCAAACATGTCATGATGTGCAAAAAAAGCTTTGTTTTAATAAAAATAGAAGCATCAATTTGTGCAAAGACATCACACTATTTAGGAAAATACGCCAATCTATTCAAGGGATCTTCAAAATGTGAGTTGACCTAATATTTTCATGTTTTGACTTTTGGAAAACATAGTATACGACATGTAAACTAACTCAATTGGTGTTTGGATGTTTTTCACGTCTTCTTTCATAAGAACACACTAATTGGTGTCACAAGGTCTGCACATGAAAAAAATGCCATGAAGTACAACCTATTTAGTAGTTAGATTAGGTTTATCTTCTAAAAGTGGGCCCAATAATAAATTACTGCACATAGATTAGGAAACTAGAGTATGCCCATGTGCATGAAAAACCTCTTACCTTGGAAGGAAAAGTTCCTTGCAAGGAATTTCGTCACCTCAACTATGATTAGTACATAGCAAGTAACTTCACAGGATGATGCTATCTCATTGCACCACTAAAAGAAGACATTCGACACTCTCAGGCCTCTAAAAACAATGGTTCACAGTGGGTATATCAATGAACACCACCAACTACATAGACATCTCGTTGAGGAACCAAAAAATCGTAGTCCCCTAGTGAAAGTCTAGTATGGTGCATGCACATATTGAACTACAAATTTCAATCTCATACAATTTATATAGCATACCCAAAAACACCGCTTGAGGTTGATCCCTTGGGTTCTTCATAAGGATGTGTCCCAAGGCAGGCCTCCTACTTTAAAAAAGGGAAGGACTGATGTTACTATTTCTCTTCACCCAAGATTGCACAAGGCGAAAGGGGAGAGGATATGTAAGAACTTCCTTTGGCTAACAATGAACATGAAATGTAAGTTAAAGACCTTTCTCTTCACCCAATATCACAATAGGTGCAAGGGGAGAGGATACACATCTAGAAATCACCAAGCATGGTAGGAAAAGAAGATAATCGTTCATTTTAGGTGCACCAAAGTAAATGTTTGATTCATTTTAAACTAAAAAGAAATGATAAAGATCATTGTTCTTTTTAAACCCAAAGTAAAAGTGAGTTCATTTTAAGCCTAAAAGGAAATAATGAAGATTATTGTTCATTTTAAGCCCAAAGTACAAGTGAGTTCATTTTAAGCCCAAAAGGAAATGATGAAGATTTTAGGGTTTATTTTAATGCACCAAATATAAATGTGAGTCTATCTAATGCATAAGATTGAAATAACCCTAAGATTATTCCTTTAAATAGGTGTTAATAAACACTTTTCAACTTGATCCTTACTTCATGATTTTTCAAGTTCCCTACAAATGTTAGCCTCATAAACCAAAAAATAGAAAACAACAAACACAATTAGGGTTAGATAGAAAAGCAAGTTGAAATTAGGTGAAACCCTAAAACTTAAGTTGCTTGATATACCTAAAAAGGCATCACTCTGTCATGCAAAGGTGTTGCTCTATCATGCAAAAGTGTTGCTCTGTCATGCGAAGTTGTTAGTTTGGTAAACTGGCAGAGGCATAAGATTTTGGCAGATACGTTGATGTATGTAGGGGTGTTAGCCTATCACGTGGAAACATAAAATAAAGTATATTAGACAAAAGTGTCACTATTTTTTTTTTGATACGCACGGTAGATTATATATATTGATATAGAAGAAAAATACAAATGTTTGCATCGTAGGAAAGTCCATCCATGACACACAGCCGAACAAAACATCAACCCATCTAGGATAGAATTTCACGGTTTCAACAGTCCCATAACAAGCACCAAAAGACCAACCACGAAAACCATTGGAATAAAGAGAGGGGTCACAGGCCGACCCACGACCAACGTAAGATGAAAATTGCAAAAAACTTGTGTAGAAGACCACCAAAAAGATAGTAAATAGTGACGAAACTAAAAGCTTCAGACACAGAGGCCAACCCTCACATAAAACTGTTGACTTCCGCGAAACTTACAAAGTCGTCCAACCATTCCTTCCCCTCCACCGGCACCATCTTCAATTTTTGCTTCAAGAAATCCACGGCCACATCCACAAGCTTTCTGTGCCTCGACAAAGCAGGCCCTTTGAGGTCTAAGAGAAAAGGATAAACTTTAACAGCTTCCTCCGTATCCCATAAGAGAGACAAGTCAGCCGGGCGCAGAATGCCTTTGCCTAAGAAGGTCGCCTTCAAAGTTTCTTCAAGTCCACCGAGCAAGTCGATGCGGAACAAGCGCACCATCATCTCCATTGCCACCTTCTTCGGGGTCTCCAAGTCCAGTAGCATTGCAAGAAAACGTGAGGAGACATGGGTATTATCTCTAGCATACTCCCTTCTTTGCAGGTGTTCTTTACCAAGAATCATTTTGACCGCAACCAGCGACACCAGATCATCCTCATATAGAATACGCTTTAATCTCTGGTCCGTGACTTCCCTAAAGGCAATCTGCCTCTCCGTAGCCACTAGAGAGACTGGTGTGTCGACTCCAAAGCATTCCAAGCCTTCTGCCGAAATATGAATGGTGAATTTTGATTTTGTAGACCTCTCCATGTTGACAACCGCACCCTGCATAGAAACAAAAACAATGCCAAAATGCGAAGACAAAGTAACAAAAATGATTTCAACAGATCCATAAATAGACCCGTGAGAGGATCTGACTGGCCTCTGCACATGAGACAAAATAATGGTAGGTCGATCATCCCGTCCTAGCCATGAAGATTTGCTACGGATGCAGTCCCTCCGCCTACAAACCATAATCACTTCTAGTGAAGTGAGACGCCACCCGACCTTTCAACTGTCTTTTTGATGATTGTCGTACCCGACGTGTCGCATAGTAGACACCTTGAATGCAAAGCCAAACATACTCCCTATCGAACACTAAGGCTCCGCAAATATCAAGAGCCGAGCTCATTAAAAGGGCCAACTTCTCCCCATGGCAAATAAGAAGGCCAAGAAGTGACATGGCGATGCCACCTCTGCAAACACCAAAACCGTCCCAAAGCCACCTCACACCCACCCAGGAATTTGAGTGGCGAAAAGCGAGGCAGGGGGGAGCCCACCCATCCGCCCACTGGAAGATGCTAAAAATGGCATTCTTTGAAACCTGGTCCAGTTACTCCCAAAATGGATAGAAGGTCAGCATCTGTGTTGCCTTCCCTTAGAGTATGATTTAGCATTACTTGCTCAAAACTGTCTAGCAACTCAATTGCCACCACCAAATACACTCCTAGTTTCCAATTGTGAAGCTGTCTTGTCCTTAGATCATTAATAACTAATGTTGAATCACCTTCAATAATCAAATTTTTGATTCCTAATTCTTTGTTGAGTTTAAGTCCAAGCACTAGAGCCTGAAACTCAGCAGCATTATTCATGCCATCTGCGAGAGGCTGAGCAAGTTTACCCAGAACCAAGCCTGTGTTGGTTCTAATAATGCACCCAGCACCGGACGGGCCCGGATTCCCTTTTGAGGCACTGTCAAAATTTAATTTGGCCCAACCCGGCTCCGGGGGAAGCCATTGCATCATTTTGCGTTGTTCCACAGAAGCGACATTTCCTGAACAAGCCACAGGAGGGGATTTGATACCAAACCATTGTTTCATAATCCATGCATCCCATTTGGTAAAATTGGATTTCCTCTGTTTCACCAGCAGCTAAGAGTTAAAAAGTTCAACAATGCAAGCCTCTACCTTGCATTGTAGCCTTGGGATCAATAATTCTTTATCCTGAAATAATCATCTGTTTCTCTCCTTCCAAACTTCCCAAATAAGAATTGAGGGACTCATTTTCCATAGGTCTCCAAAGATGGAGTTGTGCTCGCTGCTTGGCCATGAGTTTAGGCATTCAAGCAAAGTGTTGGGAAAAATAGTTAACCACTTCAATTTTGTGCACAACCAACACCACATTTGATATGTGAAATTGTAGTTCAAAAGTAAGTGGTTCACATTCTCTTCAGATTTTTTACACAAGGGACATCTGGTTGGGCCAAGATAACCCAATTTAGAAAACCTATCACCTATCAGAATTCTACCTTGAGCAGTGGCCCATGTGAAAATCCCTGCTTTCGGTAGGCAAACCTTGTTCCAGCATAGATTTAGAGGTAGTACTGAAAAGGCTTCATGAGAAGATAACATGTTATAACCTATTTTACATGAATAAACGCCATTTGAAGCAGCATCCCACCGAATACTATCTTCCCCTTTTCTAGCTCAGATCTTACGAGTATCCATTACTCGCTCAAAAAAATACATTTCATGACTTCCCACATTCAAGCTTCGCACTGACTTCCACTTCATATAACTACCCCCTGAAGATTCCTCGAGAACAAAGTAATCCCTGACTTTTAAGCCCCAAATTTGCTTAGTCTTCTCCATTATGTTTGAGAGTTCTGGCATGTTTGCTAATATTGGGTGTCCTTCCCATGAGTCATCCCAGAATGAGGCCTCCTTCCCATCCTTTACCTCCCATGTAATGAAATCTGTAATTAGTTCTCTGCAACTTTTTATGAAGTTCTAGATCTAAGACCCAGATGGAAGTGTTTTTGCAGAAAGAAAGTAATATGGATCTGGTTCAAGATATTTCGCTCTGACGATCTTGACCCACTTGAGATCTGGCCGAGAATGGATTGTCCAAGCCAGTTTTGCTCCCAACGCCTTATTTTTCCTTAGAATGTTTCTCAGCCCAAACCCATCATTCTCCCTCTTCTTGCAAACCTTTTGCTAGTTAATAAGGGGAATTTTCTTTTGATCAGAGCTGCCCTTCCAAAAGAAGTCTCACATGACCTTATTTAGATCTTTGCTTACACCACTAGTTAACTGGAGACAAGACATCATATATATTGGAAGGGCTGAAATAACTGATTTCAACAAAGTTAGTCTCCCAGCCCAAGAGAGCCATCTGTTTTTCCATGAAGAAATTTGGTCCTTACATCTGTTCACCATTGAGCTCCAAGCACTATTACTTTTGATGCCTTTATCCAATGGGATTCCTAAATATTTGCAAGGCAATTGCCCCATTTTGAATCCTAAAATTCTCAAAATTTGAACCTCATTAGGGCAGTTTGTATTAAAGAAAAAGACCTCTGATTTGGCCTTACTTACTTCTTGACCTGAAGCCCTAGAATAATCTTCGAGCGATTTTTTTAACCTTTAGGCCTCCTTTGCCGATGCTTCACCGAACAGCATTGTATTGTCCGCAAATTGTTGATGTGTGATGTTGGGTAGGCTGCTAGTGACTTGCAAACCTTGAACCCACCCAGACCGTCTTTCATTTTCAATCGATCTCCCTAATGCTTCTGCCATTATTATGAACAAGAACGGAGATAGAGGATCCCCCTGCCTTAGTCCTCTTGAAGCTGTGAAATAACCTTTCGGAGAACCATTTACTAGTACTGAAAAATGCGGGCAAGCCACCCAACCAAAGATCCAATCTAACCATTCCTTTTGAAAATCGAAAGCCTTCATTACTTTGAAGAGAAATCTCCAGTTCACTCTATCATATGCTTTTTTGATGTCAAGTTTCAACAACATGGCTGATTTTTTCAATTTTTGAATTGAATGAATGACTTCTTGAGCACTGATCACCCCATCTAAGATAGAGCACCCTGGAACAAAGCCTGTTTGTTCCTCAGAGATAATTGTGGGAAGAATTTTCTTCAGTTTGTTAGCTACAACTTTGGCCAGTAGTTTGTAGATTGTGTTGCATAGCGAAATTGGACGGAAGTCTTCCCACCTGTCAGGTTTCTCTTTTTTTGGGATGAGAGCAATTAAGGTATTATTCGCTTCCTTTAGAACCCTTCTATTTAGTCTAGAATCTTCAATAGCTTCCCAAACATCCTTTCCCAAAAAGTGCCAACATTTCTGAAAGAAGTTGGCTGGGAACCCATCTGGTCCAGGAGCCTTTTCTGGCTGCATCCCAAAAATTGCCTCTTTTACTTCCTCTTCAGAGAAATTTGCATTCAATGCTTGCATTTGAGTTGGGGAAACCAATTTCGGTATGAATTGCAGGGAAGCGTTCTAAGCTTGCCAATTTGAACCTTCCCAATCATTGAGCAGATTCTGAAAAAAAGAGACCACTGAATCCTTGATTTCGACGCATCTTCCAACAATCTACCATCCCCGTCATTCAAACAGGTGATTCTGTTAAGTTCCCTTCTTGCTTTTGTGGAGTTGTGGAAGAATTTTGAGTTTCTATCCCCTATTTCTAACCAGACTTCTCTGGATTTTTGACGCCAAAAAATTTCTTCTTTGGCCAGGATATCGTTCAACTTTTTGGATAATGCCTTTTCTTTCATGTAGCACGTTTCATTCATCCCACTCTTCATAATTTCATCTGCTAAAGATTCTAATTCTTCCTCTGTTTGCTCTTTCTCTTTGAATATATTCTTAAAGCTCTCTTTGTTCCATTGTTTAAGACGCTGCTTCAGGTATTTTAACTTTGTGATTACATTGAATAAGCTTGAACCCCCCGGAGAGCATTCCTTCCACCATTGTTCAAGTAAATTCATCACATTGGGATCTATAAACCACATCATTTCAAATTTAAAAGGGCATCTGACCGGACCTTTTTCCCCAACAATATGCAGTTGCACTGGAAAATGATCAGAGCCAGTACCAGAGTTTATCTTGCTCTCTAAAGAAAATGGAAAGGAGCTCAAATTTCCTTTGAAGAAAAAATGATCTAATTTTTCCGCGATACTTCCAAACCCTTTCCTGCGGTTTGTCCATGTGAAAAGACCATTGCCTATGGGAATTTCCAATAAAGAGTTTCTCTCCACAAAGTCACATAAATCCTTTTGAGACTGTAAGACTTTCCCTATTCCCCCAAGCTTGTCCTCCTTTTTAAGAATGGCATTAAAGTCCCCCCTAAAATACTAAAACCTTGGTGCAACTCTTGCAAAACATTGTCCAGCTCATGCCATACTAGTCTTTTCTGAATACATAGCATAGGACCATACACATTTATTAAATTGAAATGTAGGTTCGAGGTTAAACTTCTTACCTTACACACCATCCAATATCTACTAAGATTCAAGGCCTCAAGAAAGACTATCTGAGGTTTCCAGATAATCAATAAACCTCCCGAAGCTCCTGCTGCTTCCGAACCAAGCCATTTCCAAGACCTTAACTTCCTACCAAATTTCTCCATATCAGTCCTATCTAATTTTGTTTCTTGAAGAAGTCAAATTTCAAATTGACACACTTCAATGTGGCGCCTGATTAGGTTTCACTTGTTAGGGGCATTTAAGCCCCTAACATTCTAGGTTAAGATTTTCATTGCTGTTTAGGAAGGGCTCCCCCCTTCCCTACTTTTATCATAGTGTCAATTTTTTGTTGGCCATTGGCTTCCCCGTCCATCTTTCTCTTCTCTTGATTAGGGATCCTACCCATCTTTTTTTGATCCCCACAATCTGGAGTTAATTTGAAAATGTCCCTTGTATGAATTCCTAAGTGAGATTTAGCTGCCTGCAATTCCTCTATTAGCTTCCGCTTCCTGCCTGACTGTGGACTTAGCAACACTGTTGTGACCTGGTCATCTATCTCCCAGATTTCCCCTATTCCTGCTAGACTAAAACCATCCCCCAACATTCCTGACTTTGTTTAAGCCGCCTCCGCTAGCTCCACTAGTTCCTTCCCTACTTCAATCAAAGAGTCCAACTCCACATTCAGACCATTATCCCCCATAAGTGCTAAAGTCTCAGAAATTTTATCATCTAACTCCTCAAACTGAACCTCCTTCTCCGCCTGTTCTACTTGAAAATTCTTCCTACCTACACTTTCATCCATAGAGGAAGGAATTGGAGTCCCGATTAACGAAACTCCACCCATAGGGACCATATTGTCACTATTTTCTTTTGGAGAGGCCCTAGAGTCCTCTGTCGGTGACTTCACATGCCCTTGCTTTGGAGATTTTGGAGTTTCGGAAATGATTCGCACAGCCGCTCTAAGGTTTTCCGTAGGAGTCACCAACATACTGGATTTCCCTGCCTCTTCATTGTGAGTTCTGCATCCTAGCGTGCATACCAGGTTATTATGCATAAAAGAGTCCCACTCTAGTTTTTGAACCCAAACCCCATAATCTGTTATAAGCTCAATCTCACTCCAAATCGTTTTGTCCACATTGTTTTCCACACAAATGCGCACATAGGTTTGATTCCGCTTCGCCAGTTTCCTTTCTTCTGTGCAAACAAAGGTGCCCAACTGGTTACCAATTTCCTCAAGAATGGAAGGAACCTAATACTCCTATGGAAGATTTGGTAAGCTGTACCAGTCTTGCAGAAATTCCATCTCATGGGTTGAAGGATCAAAATCCACTGACCACTTTCTTAAATAAAAGCCGCAGCCATCAAGAACCCAGACCCCTTTGACTATTTTATCTCTGATAATACGGGATGGGAAAACGACTAAGAAAAAATCATTTTGAAGCATTTTAAGCTGCAACTCAGCGCCCCAATGCTCTTTCCACCAACTCACTAAATAGTCCCAGTTGAGATTCTTCCCAAACCATTTCCCAAACAAACCTAAATGTTCTAACCTCAGGACTTCCGCTTGCAAATTTGAAGAGCTGATAACTACTTTGGTCCACTTTTAGCTTCTTTCATGAAAGAGCCATGTTTATTCTTTTCGCCCTTTGAGCTTTCTTCCCTAACTTCCTCCCATACCTTGGTCAAAGACTTTTTTTTCCATTCCACTCCTCCCTTCCCATTTTTGACTTTAGGGTTTTTTCGCAAAGATTGTCTGTCCGACCACGATAGGATATTTTTCCCCAGTCTTTCTTCATTCTGAGGACGAGGTCTGCAGAACGCCTCATTTCTATAATGACCATTCTTATTCCTACCACGTGAATAACCCGCATCCTTGTTCTGAAGATGCCCGTGTCCCACGCCCGCAGGAAAGTGACCGTGCGGAGCAAGATTCTATGGTTGGGCCCAACGGTCCTTCCTCCAAACATGTTCAAGGTCCCCAGACCTGTTCGCATTGCGACCCCCACGACTGCTGTCACCATTCTGAAACTTTTCCGACCGTTGCTTACCGCCATGACCGTTGCAGAGCTCCATCCTTCTTCCTGACAAAAGTGTCACTATTTGCAAACAAAGGCATCACTATTTTCAAGTGTGTTAGTCTACTCAATTGCATATGCATTGCTCTACTTCTGGTACCTGTAATTTCTGAAAAATTCAAATAAAAAAAAGTTAGCTAGGGATGTGAGTCCTACTAGATGTGCCAAAATGTTATATGGTTAGGTAATATGATCAAATACAATTGAAATTAACTAATAAAACAAGTAATTGACCATACTAAACCATATTCAATGAGATTCTTCACAATTACTAAACAATATTCAATGAAAGCATGAAATATCAAGGGAATACAATTGAAAACCTAATTAGCAAATGCAAACCTCAATCTCATTAGGGGATTAGTGTTGCAATTGATGTAAAGTGCCTAGCTTCAAGCCTAATCCATGGTTGATGATGCAAAATCTTCAAAGGTTGATGAGAATGGTGATTCACAAATGTAATTTGCTTAAGGATGAGTATGAAAATGAGTAAAGTTTGGTTACTTGAATGTTCATGAATGATAATTCATGTAAAATGAAGACTATTTATAGATTTTTGGAATGAATCGATGGTTGAGTTTGAATTAGCTAATCAAAGGATGAAATTGAAGAAGAGAAGATGACATGAATCAAAGATCAAATCAAGGGTTGATAGTGCATAATGACTTGGATCAAGAATTTTAATCAAAGGTCCAAATTTCTTGAGACAATAAATCCCTTAATTTTAGGAGAATGTGAGATATTTCCATGTGGAGGGAAATATTTGCATTTGAAAAGGAGGAATATTCCATGAGAATATTCTTTGAATGATTGGAGGAAATTAACCAATTAAAATTTTTAAGGAATTATTTAATTGTGCAAGTGGAGGAAATTAGAAAATTTAATCAAACAATTAAGAATTATTTAATCAAAGAGGATTTATGAAATTTAATTAAATATTTTACATTGTTTAAAATCAAAGAGAATTTATGACATTTAGTTAAAAAATTTACATTATTTAATCAAAAGAGAATAAAATTAGTGTGAGGAACGATGAGTTAATCACATAAAATTAATTATTCAATTAATAGGAGAAAATAGTGAATTTAATTAAACAATTAAGATTGTTTAATTAAATAGATGAATTCAAATGAATCGAGAGAGAAATGGTGTTAATACGCAAAATCTTAGTGTGTGATACAATTAGGACATTTTCAGGTGTTTACTGAAAATAAGTGGCAATGGTTGAGGTTTTCTTTTCTACATACTTCATACATTGTGTGTCACTTGATCATTAGCTTCTACATTTTAATTTTTTCTATGCATGAAACTAGGGAAGATTTTTATTGGAAAATAGATTGTTTTCTTGTGTCATAAGAAAAAAATGTTCAGGTTGTTGAATTCTTGGAAGATGTCATATATTTGAGATTTAATGAACCACTATAAGTGAAACATAAACTCTAAGATCTCTAGTCCCTAGTATGTTGATTCTTATGATTGGTCAGACAAATTGAAGAGAATAATACATTTTAGAGTGATATTGCACTTAACATTTTGTTAAATACATCCAACCTACAAACATGATTTTGTTGGTTCACTAGATGTTAGTTTATAGTATGAGATTATAGGTAATTTTTATATTCCTATGCATTTTTTATTTTATGAACAATTATTAGTATGAAATCAATAACAAGGTATTTTGGAAGTTTATCGGGCTCATTTTCTTCAGCTGTAGGTCAAGCAAATTGTCTAGGCACATCTATCTTTCCGGTCCTTTCAAGTTGTCATGGATAGATCAATGTAAACTTAATTTCAAAACAAAAATACCAAAGCTTGGTTTCCAATCCAGACCAGGGCCTATGCAATTGCAATTTTTTCAATCTCCTTTAATACATTTTACTATTTTATCAAAAAATGGTTTAATGAGGGGTCCTTGTAACTTTCCTTCATTTTAAATGTCTAAACCTTTCTTGATTACATGCCTCCTCCAACACAACCACAAAGTGAGCATAGGAGAAGATCCAAACATGATTTAAGTACATGATGTCTTTCTCTAGAATGAAAACAAATAATGAATAATTTCATAAATGTGCTACAACCTACTTTGTCCTCATCATGTTGTCATGGGGGTTTGGTCTCATCTAAGCTGGAAGACATTAGTGGTTAGGTTACACAATATTTCTACAACTAACATGGTTGGACCATAATATTTTAGACTTATATACCATGGCTTGGTTTCAACCTTAATGGGTTATCAATTCCTTTTCCATACTTACCAAGTCCTTAGCCATATTCACCAATTTTGGGACTATTATTTCCTCTTGTAGGATTCCATGAGGACTGGTGTCTACCTTGGATGTGACCTAAGAAAAGAATCTTTACCATTACATTATATCCTAACTTCTGTATCAAGTTGGAACCAATTCTTAAGGTGTATGGTTCAAAATTAGTAAATGATGATTCAATTTGTGAAGAACAAAATTTTGAGGGACTTAACACACTTTCCTCCATTATTTGGGTAACTTATATTGAGTTACGATTCCTTTTGACAATAGAGTAATATTTTCTCCCCACTTCTTCACAATCTTCTTGGAGTTTGGTCAACTCTTCCTCTTTTATAATCAACGCTTATTTCAATCTTTCCATGATTTGAAGAAACCTGCTTATAGCTAACCCAATATTTTTGAGATAGTATTGCACATGCATGTGAAGTAGACTTCATGCATATCAATCCCTCTCTTGACACCAATGAGGAACTCCTTTTGTCTACCAAGTTTATTTTGCAACTCTCTATTCTTGCATTCCTAACCTTGACCTCTTTTTGCATTATTTGGTTCTTTTCTTAAACTAGTTGAATCTTCAAATCACTCTTTCTATTTTCCTTCGTATCACCCCTAACCATACCTATTTCAACTTAACACTACACAAGACCCGAAGAAGAACTTTGATACCAATATGACTCATAATTTCCCAACCTATAGTTGAGACAAGTTTTCAACACACTTAAATAAATTATATTATTTGATTTAGTGAAAATAAATATTAAAATTCAATATAGAAATGTTAAAACTAGCACTTAGATACATGTTGCCATCTACATCCTTGTAGCTGACTAATATATGACAATGACTAAAATAGATGACTAGAGTACCAAAAACCATTACCATATACTTTCCTATGTCGATATGCATGCTTTTGTAAAATAAAAAATGTAACTATAGCTACTATGTTGAATTCTATAAATAGTACAAAAATTAGGAAAATTGTGGAGATTTTCTAGCAATATGGATATTGTGGAAGTGAAAAATAGATTAAGATATAATCCACAATAGAAAAATAATTCATGTATGTGAAGGAAATAATGAAATCATGAAGTTCGTAGATCAAATCGTGAAGTTCATGAATGAAAGCATAAAATATTTTCCTTTGAACCCAAATTAGAATCAAATAGAAACTCTCAAAAATAATTTAAAATTTGCCACTAGAAATCCCATTAAGCATCAAAAATTTCTCCCTAAAAAGCCAACCCTGTATTTCAAAGACTTGCTCCATCACATAAAGCTTTGCCATAAATCTCAATGAAAAAATTTAAATTTGTTAAAATGATTGAAACCCACATCTAAGATATGCTTGTTTTACAAACCTATAATGCCAATGGTACAAAAAAAAGATATGTATACAACTAATTTATTCATGCTCTTCGATGTAGATGACTCCAAAAATAACATTTTTTTAGATTGTAGGAATCAGGTAGCCCCCTATAAACTGTAGTGTACTTGGTAAACTTTTTTCACGTGATTGGTGACATTGGTGTGACACACCCTTTGATACTATGGGGACAAGGGGGAGATTAGACCTCATGACCTCTTTCCTACAACATGATGCTTTAGCCAATCGAGCTAGGCCCCCTACCCAAAAAGCAACATTTTTGATGCAAAATGTTGTATCACATTATATCATCATACCTCAGAATACCTTGCACTCACCGTCTCCACCATAAACATGAATCAATGATATCAAACACCCATAATAAAAATGGGTAAAAGTACAAGGCTATGCCACACTTTTATAAAAGAAACAATCAACATTGAGATCCAATTTTTAAACTTGAATCACTAAAAGAATGCATATATGTTTTGAATTTGAAAATAAGGTAAACTAATAAAATATGTATTTTTTAATATATTTTATGTGTATTTTAAAAAAATTATTTAATTTTTTTTTATTTATAAATCAACATTATAATTTAGTTGTTGATAAAATGCTAAAAAATGAAGTTACATGACACATCAATCTTTATATAGTAATTTTTTTTTGTGTATTTATAACTTGAAGCTTTAGTGCATGGATATATTTTCTTCAACTTTTAATAAATATATATTTTTAGATAAATATAAAAAATGTGTGCATATTAAAACACAGTTGTTTCCATTCGACGTCAACTTTCATATTAAATATTTATCTACAATAGAAAAAAATGTCATCTTGATATAGATTATTTTATTTATTTATTTTTAGACTATAAGAATTGCCCTATAAACTGCAGTGCGCATGGCTTTTTTCACGTGACCAGTGGTGCTGGCGTTACACACCCTCTGGTACCATGGGGATGGTGGGGAGACTAGACCTCATGACCTCTTGTCTGCAACATGATGCTTTAGCCAATTGAGCTAGGCCCACCACCCCAATATAGATTATTATATTTAGTGCATCATATTTTTTAATTTTTTTTAATAAATTTTAGTATTTTTCTTGGCATGACACTCAACCTAATATTTTGTATTGATAAATTACTTTTAATAATAAAATATAAATAATAACTAAACTATTAAAATATATATTTTAAAAATCTACTCTTATGGATCTACAAAAGGGTGTTTTTATATTTAAAAAAATATTTACATGAATAAGAGTTATTGAAATATCAAGTTTTCCATTTTTTTTGGTTGGCCTCAAATGTTGCTACATATGTATTTAGCCAACAATTTTATTTTAGTGGGAAAAATTGTGAAAATATCTAAACTAGCTAGAATTAATCTTACTAAATCATATGTTTGACCAAAATTGTTTTTTAGTTAGAAATACTTAAATTCATTTATGTTGATATGTTGGCCGAAAGTGTGACATAAATTTATACTTTTATCCAAATGATTTCACCTACAACACAGTCTTAGAACAAACAATGAATTCACCAACAACATCCACAATCCAATTTCACTATATCAATGAAAATGGAAAACACCAAGTATTAAATAGATAATACTATGAAAAATTAAACCACAATAATGGAAGAGTGTGTAACCCAAGACAAATAACCCAAGTCAAGCTCATGTTAAACAAATGTGAGATCAATTGTCCTCAAAACCCAACAATTCTTGCCAATAGTTCACATAGTAAGGAGAGTTCACAAGCACTGACATAAATAAAGAAGTTCACATGCGCAAAGCATCTTCACAATAGTTACAACATATATCAATAGTGTTAGGAAAATGTGTGTTGTACATAACGTATTTAATGTAATTATTCTTGGGGCCACTTTATGTTGTATGCAATAGACATAAGTTAAAGTTGTAAAAATGTAATTATTTAATATTGGGGAAAATAAATAAATAAAGTACCCAATATTAAATATGGGGACATGGTTTTGTAATCTCATGGTTTTAGTCACATGGTTTTGTGTAATACCACTTGGTGGTTTTTTGGCAGCTCGTTTCTATAAAAACAACCACATAGGTAGTTGTTTAGCATGGGAAGTTTGCATGTTAGCTCTGGTTAGCATTTGTGAGGGTTTGAAGCATAGCATGGGATGTGTGGTTGTATGCTTGTTCACATGGATTGCTTGGAGAGGGCTTGCTGCTTCAATGGTGTTCATGGAGACTCTGAAGATGTATTGTAATCTTTATTGTTGAATAATACATGAGAGATGGATGCTTTTGGAGGTTGAGTTTTTTCCCTCTTGAGGGTTTTCCTAGGGTATATCTTATGTCATATTTTCATGGGTATGTTGTCTATTCTCTTGCATGTGGATTCCGAATACTTAGTTGCATAGATTTCTATTTAGGTTATGTAGAAATTGTCTTTAAATGGCTGCAAGTTTCCAACAAATAGACCCTTGAAATATGCACTATGCAACTAACCGACCAATAGATCATTACTCCAAGTCATTCAATGCAGTGAGATGTACTAGATTTGATAGGTTGAAAACCCAACACCACAACACCGCAATAATCGATCAAATTTATGCCAAATGATCACATTAACAAAAATGCAAGTGAACCCAAAAATTGAGTTCAACAAGTTCACATAGACAAGCCATTTTCATAACCACATACACATTGAATTTCCGCAGCAATCGTTCGAAAGCCTAATTTTATACCTACATGTCTTATTTATTACACATTTTCATGTTTATTACACATTCTTACTACTACTACTATTACCATGATAATACTATAAAGACAAATACTTGTCACTACATGACACTTATTTTTTACACAATTATAACTAAAAACACTCATTTATAATATTATAAATACATAAAATAATTATTAATTCACATTCCTTGATCTGCATAATTTATTGTACTACATACTTTACTGATTGATGTTATAAAGAAAGTTACTCTCCCACTTTAATCTTTATGCT
>VDFB02367209.1:0-11072 GCA_007258455.2 Sequoia sempervirens
ATGCACTTTTCAATATAAGAAATGCATCGTTTGAAGCATCAAACCAATATGCAGTCTGTATGTATGATCAGTCATCAGTCTCTGCAATGGTACATTTCCACGAATATTTTTTTTAAAAAAAAAATTGATTCTTCGTCTCAATTTCGATGAAAACCACCGACGAATCAACAGAAAGGCTCGACGAAGTTTCTATAGCTGCGACGAATCTTTCGTCATAACTCCCTGCCCATTTCCTCACAATTTCAATGATCTTTCGATGTTGTACCACGCTACTCACTTCCCATTTCATCGCACTTTTGACGAACTTTTGGTGTTCTTCCGACACTACTCATTGCTAATTTCGTTGAAAAGTTGACAAACTCTTGGTATTGTTTCGACGCTACTACTTGCCTATTTTGTCGCACATTCGATGAACTTTTGGTGTTGTTTCGACACTACTCCTTTCCCATTTCGTCACAACGGCGACGAACGTCTGTTGTTGTTTCGACGCTACTGCTTGCCCATTTCGTCGAGCTGGCGACGAACTTCTGGTGTAATTCGTCAGTGGATACACAAATTTTTCGTCAATATTCCAACGAAATCCTAAGGTATTTCACGATGCCGTCGACCGACGATTCTTCACCGTTATTTTGACATTTAATTTGTTGTCAGCCTTTCGACGAAAAGATTTTCGCCATTTCATTGCTCTTCCGACAAATATTTGTCGAACGACCGATGAACAGCCATCAGAAAATGGTGTCAAATTCAGTAGTGATGAAGTCTTACAGGACAAGCTCTAGATTGGTTTGCACACCTTCCTCCAGGGATTCAGACATGAGGTGACTTGGCTAACAAATTCATTAATCACTTTTCCTACAATACAGAAGGTGACATGACCCTCACAAAACTGTGCACAACTAAACAAGATGAGGGAGAGTCACTCACATCATTTTACCAATGATGGTGAAGTATGGCTAGCAAGTGCCCTTGCCACATACCTAAGAAACAGTTAGTCCCCATGTTTTTGGAAAACCTCAATGAAGAATTAATGACTCAACTTCAAATACAATGTTGCACAAATTTTGAGGATATCATTGAAAAAGGTGTCTTTATTGAGAAAGATCTCATGGAAAAAGGACTAGTCAAAGTTTCCAAAGAAACCCTAAAAGCTAATAATGAAAAAGGAAAATTTTGGTCCCGAAATAAGAATGTCACTAATGATGGAGTTGTTGATGCAAAAGTGGTAAACAAAGGTCACCCTACCATTTACCGTAAAGGTCCCACCACATAAAACACATCAAACACATCAAACACCCAAACACAAAGTCAAGATCAAACATTGAATGCAATCCAAAATAACCAACAACGTAGAGGACCTCCACGCACTAAGAGAAAATACACTCCCTTGGGTGAACCTATTGAATCCGTTCTAAAGAAACTTTAACAATTCAATGTCATTCAGCTTCTAGACATTAAGAACTATGAACCCAAATTGGTCAAACCTAATTGGTGGAATGAAAATGAATATTGTGAATATCACCGTGGAAAAGGACATAAAACATCATGATGTTGGACACTCAAAAATCACCATGGAAAAGGACATAAAACATCATCATTCAGGACCTTATTGAACAAGGACACATTTTAGTGGATAACCCACAACATAAAACTAATGTTGATCATACCATATTCAAAACTCCATTGCATGACCATGGAAAAGGGAAGGCCTCCAGTTTAGGTAACAATAGTGCTAGTTATACCACTGTTTCACATGATTACAGTACCACCATTAATCACATCTGAGCCTTTGATAGTCATGTTGCCACCATTACCATTAATAATAAAAGTTCAAAATGTGTTGTTACCACTCGCAGAGCCAAGGTAACCCTTCAAGGGGCTGCTTCCAATCCACAACCTAAAATTCAATACAATCTCCTTGATCATCTAGGAAAGATACCCACACATATATCTATTCTTGAGTTGCTTTGCATCTCCCCATAGCATAGGGTCATTTTGGACAAAGCCTTGCAAGATACATCCATCCCTTCTGACCTAAATGTTAACCAATTTCAGGCCATGATAGGATCTATAGCTACACCACACCATGCCACCTTTTCCAAACAAGACCTTTCCATAGAAAATTCAAATCACAATGATCCACTACACCTTGAGGTTTTCATTAATAAACATAAAATCAAACAAGTCTTTGTAGATGGTGGAGAAGGTTTGAATATATGCACCCTAAAATTGGTGAAAGCATTGGGATACTCTAAAGCTTGCATAGATTGATCTAAGACAATTGTTATCAAGGCTTATAATGATGTTGAGCACTCATCTGAAGGATTAATTACTTTTCTTGTAAAGGTTGGCCCCATTGTTTAGAATATAATGTTCCATGTCTTGGATCTGGATATGCCCTATAACCTCCTTGGTCGCCCATGGATTCATGCCATGAGATTTTTACCTTCCATCTATCACCAATGCCTCAAATTTCCATACGATGGCATTGAGATTACCATTCTAGGTGATCTCGATCCTTTCTAGTATTGTGCCAACTTAAGAGGAACCACAGAATATTGAGTGCCCATCAATCGAGAGCCTTCATCTTCCACCTCATCCAACTACATTGATCCATCTTCCCTCGTCAAAATCATCCACTCCATTCACTACACCTTCCAAAACCAAGGTCCAAATCCATGATATGGGGTGTGGAGAGTATCGTATGGATAGTTCATTTTGTGCTGAGAAGTCATCCACAGGAGAAAATGTTAATGTTACAAAGGATATGTAGACTCTTAAGAACAATGGTGAGTCAACTTCAGATGGTTGTGCCTGGAGTGAAACCTTTTGGGATCCTGATGATACCTCTATCTTCACCATATCCGCTCATGATCCTATTGAGAATGTTCATGATCATCCCTCTCCATCTAATTATTATTTTCCTTCCACTCCATCTTCTAAACCATCACCCTTCCATCTCAACCATATTCAGTTAGGTTATGCATCTCCTACTGTTGCCTATGCTAAGTCTTCTTGCCAACCTGTTAAGGATGTGCAAGCCTCCTGTGGTGTTAACAATGCAGAAAAGGATAGTCATGAAGAATCCATTGAGTGCATTGCTAACCTTTTTCATGAACCACACATTCTCGTCACTTCATCTATTTCATCCACCTCACCTACATTTGTCCACCTCATAAACATGGATCAACAAGTGTCACCTCAAGAAAATAACAAGGATATAGCTCAAGAATCAAAGGTGAAAGTGCATTTTACAAATGGAGATACAAAATCAAAAGAAAGAATTCAAAGAAAGAAATAGCAAGAAAAGTCCTTTAGTCAAAATCAAAAGTTATTGGACAAGTCAAAGATAAAACTAAAATTCAAGAATGAAAGTAAGCAAAATTATGCCTCTTCATCAAAAATAATTGGGGGCATCTATCAAAAGAATGAAAGTAAGAAAGAACTAATCTCCAATTATGCCTCTTCATAAAAAATAATTGGGGGAATCTATCAAAGTAGAATGTCAAAAGAAGAGCTTGTTGATCCAAAGTCTCCATTTTCACTCAATCCATACATTTTATCAAATCCATCCATATCCACACATCCATCATATCACTTTGTATCCCTTGGCAATGTTTCTCGATGGACCTTTGACGATGACCCCTTCACGTACTCATTGGTTTCCCAAACTCCTTTTCGTGTGAAGCTTGACGACCCATGTAGTGTGCACATTAGGAATCATACCCTAGCTCCCTTCGTTGATCACATCATTCATCCTCTGTATCTATCATTCACATCCCTCATTCAAATCGGATCCTTTCGTCCAACATGGTCATAAAAATATGAACCCAATTGGTTGGGTCCCTACATCATCACAACAACATATGAGTCTGGTGCTTACTAGTTGTCTACTCCTGAAGGTGAACCATTGCCTGAGCACATTAACAACATGCACCTTCAAAAATATTACACCTAGCCTTCAGAGAATCCCTTTCAAAAAGTCAGAAATACAAAAAAAAAATTAAAAATAGTCACCTTGATGAAAACCTGACAAAAAGTGACAACAAAAAAATCAAAAAAATCAAAAAAATAGTTAAGAGAAATAATTCATCCAATAGTGAAAACCACTTTGGTGGTGCTTTGGATAAGTACCATGGAGAAAACCTGGCAAATAGGTGCCATGTGTAGTCAGTCTATTCTCCTCCATCTACTATCACTCTATCTATTTTTCCACCTTTTGTCCATCCATTTGCACATGTCATCCGTCCATAATAAAGTTTTTCATCCTTCCCATGGCCTGAGAACCATTGACATTTAGCGTCCTTTGTCTTTCATAACCATCCTTTGCATCCATCAATTTCCCCTTGCGCATAATAAGTTGGTCTTATACTTGATTAGGGGCAATTCATTGACTTACGTCTTTATGGGATCCTACACATAGTATCAACCTTTAAAACATTAAAAATCCAAAAAAATCATTAAAACATCAAAAATCCAAAAAAAAAAACCTTCAAAAATCCAAAACAGTCATAAAACCTTCAAAAATCCAAAAAAAATTATAAAAACCATCAAAATCCAAAAAAGATCATAAAAACATCAAAATCCAAAAAAGTCATAAAACATCAAAAATCCAAAAAAAATCATAAAACATCAAAATCCAAAAAAATCTAAAAACATCAAAATTCCAAAAATAGATTCAGAGGCAGAGTCAGTTTGTGTCAGTCAGGTCGAAACTATGTTGTCTTTGTGCATTGCCATGTAGGCAAGGCCATCTTTCGATGAGCCCTCGAGGCACTAGGTCAGTCCCTTAGGGTTTTGTTGAGTCGAATCAATCATAATTTCCATCATAGTATTGAGTCATTTTTTGTCTAAGTCGGTCGAACTATGAGGTCTCTGCATGTATACCATAAGCAAGGCCATCAATCGATGAGCCCTCGAGGCCCTAGGTCAGCCCTTTAGGGTTTATCGACTTGGTCATCATCCTTAACACAATGAATTAGATACCTTGAGCAAACATATGAACCAAATCTCGAACCAACATATCAACTATCCAACTAGTCTTCAATCCAAACTGGTCAATTGCCTAATCATCAATGCTTGTCAAATCATTGGTCTTTATCATTTTGTCCTATTTAGGGTGCATCCTTCCTAAATTAGGGCATTGGTCATTTGTCAACCTTGTCATTTGCATTATAAAGGATATGTCTTTCCTAAAGCTAGGCATGGTCAATCAATCTTGTCAATTGGTCAATCCTATCAGTCACTCAACTCTGGTAAATCAAATCCGGTCAATCAATCTTGGTCATTTAATCAATCTGGTCAATCAAATCTTGGTCATTCAATCAGTCTTGGCCATTCAATCAATCTATTGGGTCAAACAATCAATCAGTCGGTCAACCTTATCAAACAATCAACTTTATCACTCAATCAATTTGGTCAATCTATCAATCAAACTCATCAATCAATCAGTCAATCAATCACATCAATCTTATCATCAAATAAAGTATGGCAATTGATCTAAATTGTTGTTGACTTTGTTGGCCTAGTTGGTCTTATCTTTTTTATTGGTCTTTGGTCATGTTACTAGCTACTTCGAAGATGTCCCGTGAAGGATTTAGAGGGGTGATGATGGATCACGATCTCTTTTCTTTTGATTGTTGTTTGTGGTTTGTCTTGACAAAAAGACTGGGGCAATTGGGTCCTTAGTATGAGTCATGGAATTCCTTGTCTTTTTGCCTATTTGTCTTTTGCAAATGGAACATTGCACACCTTGGTCTATGTCATACCATTGTGTTTGTGCTCCATTTGCTACAAATTTGATGTCCAATGACGATAAACATGCAAGTTGGCATCTGTTAAGCAAGAATGCCCATCCCTTTTCATCTGACTAACTCCACGCTGACATTCGTCTTCTCCATACTAACATCCACCTTCTTCGTGCTCTCGCCTTTCCTTTCGCAATCATCCTGATGGTGCACAAGCCGAATTATTCTCCTGTCATTGCATCAAAATGGCTTTTCGAAATAATTTTTCAATTTTTTGAAAATTTGAAAAAAAAATTGACGGGGCATAGATTTATGCCGCCTTCACTGGGGCACATTAGGGCATGATTTGAAAAATATTTTCTTAATTATTATTTGACACAACGCTCAAATCACATTATTTCAAAGAGGGGCAAAATGTAGACATTGAAAAATGTCTTGGTCTGCATATGCCATTTTTTCACATCATTCTTTCTTCTTTTCGATTTAGTTAAAAAAAATTAATTATTTAATTATTTCTCTTTAATCGCATTCTTCTATTAATTAATTAATCCACATTCCCTTTCTTTATTCTTCCTTTGATTAATTAAAATTATTTAATTATTCATTTAATTACGTCACTAACATTCTTTTTATTTTTATAATTAAATAAATTTTCATTTATTTAATTATTCGCTCTTCATTGTTCATCTATAGTTAAATAATTATTTAGCTATTCATTAATCTTTTATGTCCTTCTATAATTAAATAATTATTGGAATTATTTAACTCCCCCTTTAACACTCTTCCACTATTAAATAATTAATCTAATTTAATTGTTTAATTCCTCTTTCCCATTTCCTCTATATTTAATTTAATGGTTGCACAATCATATTAAATTAAATATCCATTTCCCTTATTCTATCAAATAAATAATCAATTCCCTTGCATGCTTCTCCATGAATTATAAATTAATATTTGATTTCTCCACTACCTTCCCTCCACTTTCTCATTTGAATTTTGATCGTTGATTCTCTCTAGTCTTTTTTCAATCTTGACCATCTATTCTTAGCCGTCCCTAGCCCACTACTTTGTGGTGCATGAATCCTCCACTATTGATCTTGGCATCTTCTAGACTTTCGATTTCATCCATCCGTTTGAGAAATTTTTTTATAAAAAAGAGTTATCTTTCATTTTGGCTCTACAACCACATTTCCATAGTTTTTGCTATCTTGTCATTGTCATTTGTAGGTATTCAAACACTTCAAAATATGAGGGCAAAGTTTTGCAACTTGAAAAAGAATGGAGGAGAAGCAAAGAAGATAATCAACTGTGATAGGGAAGTTTTATTTTATGCTTTCATTCTTGTTTGCTCTTTTTTATCATTTGTACTCTCTTGTTTGGATTTGGGATTTGGGCTTAGATCTTAAGTAGAATGATTGCTCCTTAGTCTCAGCTATTTTGCATTTCAAATTTCCCAATCTTACAACACTTACATTCAAGCAATTAATCAAAGTTATATATTGGTTTGTTAAATTGTTTACGAATAGTAGGAGTATTAATTATGTCAATAGACATCACTAAAATGATGATAAAAGATTGAGTGGAATGACAAACATGTTAACAAAAACTATTGAAAAGCCTACATATATATTTCTTCAACTATAACCCTTAAATAAATATAAATAACTCTTAAGTAAATAAAATAACTTCAAAATAACTTTTAAATATATCTCTTCAAAAATAATATAAATAAAATAAAATATATTTTAAATAATTTTAAAAATAATAATAATTCTTTAATAATTATAATAAAGATTTATAATTTTTCACAGTGAAAATGTAATCTACACATTTATCTCATTTATAACTTATTATTTTGATGTGACTGTTGTTTTGGCATTAGATTAACCAAGACAACTAAGTATTAAAGGTATCTTTAAACAAATTTGCTTGTGTTTTGTGTTCATAAATTATCTTATACATGTGATATATTCAATTTTTCCCTATAAAAAAAAGTATATCACACTGTTTCATGGATCATATCAATGGGGCCTAGGTGATGTCCCCCACATCCCTTATGATATCTTTTACTTTACAATCAATGCCCAAAAAAAAAAAGAATTATTGCAAATTCAACACATCATATATACTTCTTAAAATATCAACTTCTTTCAGTTTATTTAATCCCTAAAAGCACGTCCCCATGTCGTAGTCTTTCACCATGACAAAAACTTGGACAAACATTAGCATATCATCTAAGAAGACAATCACAAAAGACCTTACTATATGATTATTTATGCTAAATTTAATAGACCTGATCTTTCCATAATGAGTTATTGAATATGACCTTGAATCTGATCATTTTCCCATACCCAAAAACAAAATAGATTGTTAGATGAGGATAACCTAAAACAAGATCAATACGATTAAAGTTGGTTTTGGCACATGTATTTGTTTCTAGGCGGACCTTGTGAACTACAAACTCTGATTATGAGAAATGTCTCGCACCGAAGTAGCATCGATCTTTCAATGGAATTTCAAAATGTGGAAGAATTTTGCCATTGATCTTGATGGGCCAACATCACAATTCTATTACAAATGTCCAAAGGTGCTGCTTCGTAGCTGACAGAGATGAATACAAGAATGAATCTGTACTAGAAGGAACCTGGTACATGAACATTACTCGTCTAATGCCACTGATGAGTGTCACATCGAGGATACTAATACTCAAGCAGAGGCGTTGTTCCACCTTCCATTGTTGTCTATTTTGAATTCCATTGTTGATTATGATGTGGATGGTCATTTTTTGAATCCACTCTGAGGCATCTTCTTGCCTTTGCATTGAGTCCCAAATACTATAGTGCTCAGCTCCTTTCTATGACAACAAGAGTTGCCCCATATAGAGATGTTGAAGTGGCTCGAGGGTACAAGGCAACGATTGTGATCTTGATACTCTTCGAGACAAGTACATGGTCAATGCTCATAGTTGGCGGTACTTCCATGGCCAAACATACACATACCTACAACTTCTTGTCATCAAAATTTAATCGCAAGTAAATTTTATAAAAAAATCTTGTCTTTAAAGTTTTATTTATATTTTAAACTTTTAATTTTGTAACTGTTAACTCTCTAATTTGGTCTTAATAGGTTGTTAGTTCATCTTCATCTACGAAAAATTGGAGCACATACTCCATCCACTCAATAAAGCGCAATAGACTACAATCAAAAAAGGAAGAGGACTTGGCGTATGTGCTTTCAACCTTGCACGACTCCTTACACACAAACAAAGTGGCTACAAAGAAGGGGACACAACAAAGTGGGATATTGAGCCAAAGCGTATTGACTTGGACGCTTCCACTGCCCACTTTGATGCACTTGATGTTGACAGTGACCATGAGCTAACTAGTGAGCATGAGAGTGCTAGTGCTAGTGTTAGTGCCACTGCCACTAGCACTATTTGTATGTCTTCTAATTTACTTTGCATAAAACAAATGCTCTCATTCCCCTCTCAAGATGGTTTAATTAGCCATTTTAATTGTAGAATTAGACGAGTTATGTGTCAGAGTGCATCTTCCAAATCTTTTGTTCTTCATTTTGCACCCTATGATGGGCAGTACGGGTCTGGAGCGTGCAATACTCACCCCCATTATGGACAATGATATTGAAATCAATTAACTTTTCGACTCATCGACACAGTAAATAGGAGACAATAGATTTGTATTCATTATGTTAATAAGAATCAACATCAAGATTAGGAAGGTAGCTCAAACAAAATAAACGAAGCAAAACATATTTTGTGCTAAAAGAGATTGAATTTGTTTTCCAGAGTAAAAACCTTAAAGAGATCACACATATAATCATATTGAGTAGTGAACATACAAATATACTTGAAACGATAAAGTAGTGAGGCATTAAATTTGTCAACACAGAAATAGACTAGTTCATCTCAACTGTAGTTACTAAATATTTAAATGCATAAATACTTTATTTTGCTGGGAGTGGAGGTTGACCTTAAATAGTATGCTTGAGAGACTGTAGACCAACCAGAATTCAATATATCAGAACATTATATCAAAGGTACATAATCAATTTTATGAGGATTCACAAAAGGAATTTTGGATGAAGCAAGAAGGCGCCTTAATGGCTACTTGACACTAATTAGCTTTTTTTCAAAATACTTCTTCTTATGCACATTCCAAGATGTTTCTTGCCAAGTAGCTTGCATTGTATACGTCATACCAACTGTAACCTATTTCCTGCTTTTAATTTTTTTTTTTTAAATGATATTTTTGAAAAGTTTTGTTATGCTAAAGATGCCGTAGTTAGTATATTAAAGAGCCAACAAAACCTTTCAAAAATTTGACAGTTAGACATGGTCCATTAACCTAAGCAATTTTGACAACAATTCCATGACTCTACGCAATGGCTGCAGAGTGGCCAGGCTTGAAAATTGGCTCATCTTTCCCTCGAGAAAAAGAACAAAATGGGTTTAAATGATTAAAAGAAAAACTAAATCTAGGGTCCCAAACCACCCAACTATGAAAAACAATGGGCACTAAAAATTGCAGCTGCAGTTTTCTAAATAGCAAAACTGCCCCAAATTGATGATTTACAGCAGCTGTGTAAATCATCAACGTTAATGTTTGGAGAATTTAGCAGAATGAGAAAATAGAATATATTGAGCCAGACCAAGACTAATGGACATTGCACTGCTGCACTAGTGGATGTGAATAATTTACATACTTTTCCCAGATAGGTTTGTACCGGTTCATTGCTAATTTCAACCATGGTTTCATATTCCCATTGTAATGCACAACAGCTCCACTTTCTATCAGCTGCATATCAACATTTGGATCATAGCCTAATCCCAGTACATGCCACCGTCGATCAAGTGGTTCAGTTAGACCATAGAATGTAAGCAAGCCTGGAGGCAAAGTGCCCAGCTTCCAGAGAGTTCGATCAACATTCTGCTTCTGCCAGTAATGATATCGGCTTGTAACATTGATTTTTTTCCATGCTACAAGATCAAACACATTCATCCCAAAGGCCCACCCACAAGCATCTGCGTCGAAGTGAGAACGAATTTTGGTGTCAGAGAAATTGAGATATTTATGGTACCGGTGAAATGTCTCAAGGCAGGTTTCAACTGCACCATTCACATTTCCATGCAAGTCTATAGAGAAAAGCGGTGACAAGTCTTTTTGAACCACAACATCATCATCCAGGAAGACCACTTTCTCAAGAGCAGGGTATACTTCAGGAATATAGAACCTTAAATGGTTCAACATTGAAAGGTACTTTGGGTTCCGAAACTTAACAGCACTCTTCATATCCTGAGAACCTTTAAAG